>KN173766.1:69637-89427 GCA_000758425.1 Nilaparvata lugens yeast-like symbiont | reverse complement strand
TGCAGGACACCGCCGCCGAGCACTCGACCATGCCCTACCGCGCGCCCGAGCTCTTCGACGTCCGCACTGGCTCTGTCGTCGACACAAAGTCCGACATCTGGTCCCTCGGCTGCACCCTCTTCGCCTGCCTCGTCGGAAAGTCACCCTTTGAGATGCGTTCCGACGAGACCGGCGGCTCCCTCAGCCTCTGCGTCCTCGGCGGCGACTGGCGCTTCCCCGACGAGTCGCCCGCCGGCGCCCAGCGCGGCAAAACCATCGGCCACGCCAAGGCCCGCGCCGCCGCTGCCTCTGCCTCGCATGACTCCGCCCCCGCCGAGTCCTGCTCCCCCATCAGCGAGCCCATCCGCCACATCGTCCGTCGCTGTCTCAGAGTCGACCCGGCTGAGCGGCCCGACATCGACAAGCTGATCGTCATGGTCGAACGCGTCGTCGAGGCCCTGCCCGATGATGACGCTCCCTCCTCCTCCCCATGAGCTAACTAGACTGACCCGCCCGCACGCAAGCCGGGTTCTGCTTCACATCTGACGGTTACCTGATAGCCTCCCGAGCCTCTGTAGGGCAGGGGGGTTTGAAGAAAGATGGGGGGGAAAACTTGGCACCCTCAAACCCGGGCCATCTCGGCTCGCGATCCAGATAGCCATCGCGTGCCATCTTTTGCTACAAGGCCCTTGACTACCTGCCATGTCCGGTGATAACATTACGTTTATCTTTCCATTTGCACCAACCGCATCGGCGCTCACGGATCGATGGTTCCCTTCAATCGCGGTATAGGAAAGAGGTGGGAGGAGTATTCAGGAATAGTAGCACTACCTTTACCGTCACGCCCCATGACAAGGAATACATATTTCATTTAGCCTAGACGTCTGTCAAGAGGGCTGAGAGGCCCTAAGTGGTGCCGCATTAGATGAGGGGTGGGCCGAAGAGGTCACCAATACACTCACACCCACACGTGTGACACTGCACTCGTACATAAGTCGGCCAAATACTCACGTCAGACGATCAATATACGTCCAAAATGTACAGTGACATTGTAAGCCCTGGTTTGGCATGACAAAGGACCCTTATAAGAGGTATCTCTGTCTATAAAGTCCTTAGGATGCCCCTGTCAATAGACCAAGACATGATGCATTCTCAGAATCATAATTTGAGACCCCATTTTCTTCCACTGTGCACTCAGGCCTACGCTTGAGTATATCCATGGCACAATGGAGAAATTTCAATTCCTTGATATCCTGTCCTCAAATCTGTCCCCTTACCTGAAACCCCCACTCCCTCTGCTCTGCCGTCACTCGCCCCTTGAGACTAGTCATCGAGGTCTGGCCTCTCAATGCCTGAGTCCGTCGCCGTTGTCCTATTCTTTTTTTAAAAAAGAAAAAAAGACACTAGAGCTGAAGCTTGTAGGTAGCTACTTCAAAGGGCCGCAGCTCGATTGGAATCTCGCTGTTCGAGTGCTTGGCAACCTCCTCCTGCTCATCTTCGAGAACATTCGTCTTCGTTACCCGCTGGACGTTGATATCACAGCGAATGGCACCTCTGCTATGGCCGCCAAAAGACTCGTATACGCCCAGGATGATGCTCCGGCCTTTGTTGATCCTGAGGCCCTCTCGGCGGCTGACATCCTCGTCGTCATGCCCACGTTTGACCGCGTCCAAAATAAGAGATTGGGACTCGTCCAGGTTCACGAACATGACCAAAGGTCTGCTGAGGCTCTTCAACGTGGCCTCCGAAGCAGAAAGCAATTGTAGCGGGTTGTTGAACTTGTAAGCCGCTCTGACGGTTAGTGATGACAAAGATCCCGAATGGGGGAAGATTGCCCAGCGAATCAAATGATGGCCCATGTCGGCATGAGTGTCTGGGGCCTTGGGGGCTCGTAGGAGCGACAGTCGCATCGTCTTTCTGGAAGTCGCAAATCCGTACTTGCTATTGTTGAGAATGGAAACACCATAATTGTGCTCCAAAATGTCGGCGAACTTATGGCAGCAGACTTCGAATTTGGCCATGTCCCAGCTGGTGTTGTAGTGTGTCGGTCGCTTGGTGATACTGTACGCCGTCTCATACGAGGCTTCATGGTTGACGATGTCGACCGGAAACTCAACCTTGAGAAACTTTGAGTTTTCATACCACTCGACCTCGGCCCAGCAATCGACCTGAGACAACTGACACTTGACCGCCGCGGAAAGACTTATATAAAACTTGAGAGAGCTCGCGCCGCTAATATGGACATGGTAACCAACGTGACCTTGTGTGCCTTGCTTTCGTGGATTTTGGTCCGTCCGTACTTGAGCTGTCTCTTGGTCTCCAGATGATACACCTCGACGTCCCAGGCCTCCCAAAACAGCGGGATGTCGTCTTTGACGACAAAATTGTTGGCCTTGGCGCCCTACTCAATCGTCTCTCGTTGATTGATGCAATCGTAGAGATGTGATGCAGCCACCCTGAACGACGACGCGCAGGTTTTCGTTGCCCAGCACGTTAGCCGTCGTCGGTCGAGACAACAGACACGGCGCAATCTCCGTCCTTGATCTGGAAAACGTGCAGCGGAAGCAGTTGACCGTTTCCACAAGCAACGCCTGTTTCCGTGTCTGAAATCTCAACAATGCCCTTGAGATGCCAAGGTAGAGTATTAACGACGACCGACTTGTCCAAACCCGAAGGCCGCACGTCGGCAACATTCATAGACGCGTAAATTTCCTTGAATAGCTTCCTTCCTTTCTCAAAGACTTCTGTGTAGAGCTAGCAGGCTTCAGTAACCGGCTGACCACGTACATCGCGGCAGCAGGGGCTTAACTTGTCAGAATCGTCATAGCACATCTCAATCGAACTGCCCGGAAGACAATCGTGGAACTGGCAAAGTAGGACGGCCTGCCACATAGCGTCGATGTCCTCCATCGGATACTTGTACGACTTGTCCTTGATCGACCTAAAAGTCGCCAGCTGCTCGATATCGCGAAGCAATACCTCAGCTTTGCGATTAAAGTACTTATTGTTGGCTTGAGTTGTATAGGTACCCCTGTGTAGCTCGAAATACAGTTCTCCGTGCCAGGTGGGAAAGTCATTGGCCTTGGGCAACAGGTGGTCGAAGAAGTCGTCTACAGTGAGGCCCAGCTTGATCTTGGGGATGGCACCAACGGTATTGCTGATGCCGGCGCAACGTCTAAGCTTCTCCAGATGCTGCCAAGTCGGGCCGCTGCCGCCATCCCCCTTGCCAAAAACCAGCAAAGACGAATTGTCCGCGCGCAAGGTCTTGTGCTGGGCGATGCTCCGCCTTAGATCGCCGAAGTCGGCCTCGGCCGTGTACGTCTCCGAGGGCGGCATATGGCATAGGACCTGGCTGCCGTCGGGGCTGACCCACATAAAGGTCGTGTGCGGAAAGGTGTTGATGTTATTCCAGCTGAGCTTCTGCGTCATGAATCGATCCATGTCGGCCAGGCGACAGAGCTGGGGAAGCTGACTCGAGTATCCAAAATTATCGGGTAGCCAAAAGGTGCGACAGCGGAAGCCAAACTCGGCCTCGAAAAAGCGCTGGCCGTAGAAGAACTAGCGTACCAATGACTTACCACTAGGCATGTTGGTGTCGTGCTCGACCCAGCTGCCGCCGATGGGGTTGAACTGGCCCTTGCTGACCTTGGCCTTGACGCGCTCAAAGGCGCTGGGATAGTACTGCTTCAGCCACTTGAACTGCTGCGCCTGGGAGCAGGCAAAGTGGGCCTCAGGATAGCGGTCCATAAGGTCACACTGGCTCATCCATGATCGGTAAACCTTTTGTTTGGTCTCGGCCCAGGGCCAGAGCCAACAGGTGTTGATGTGACAATGGCCAATACCGTAAACGACGGGGTCTTTGCCAGTCTCGTACACGCGGTGTGAGTCGACATCGGGGCCGATGATTTCCTGGGCAAGCTTGCGACACTTGAGAATGGAGTCCTGGTTATTGACCTCAAAGGTGTCGATGATTTTCATGGCGACGGTGAGGGCTGGTTCTGTTCCGCAGAGTCCTCTCAGGCAGCTCGCGAGCGGCATCACCGAGTTCCCAGATGTCGTAATAGAGCATGTGGGCCGGGACATTGACGGCAGCGATAGAAGCCTTGGTGAGGGTATAGTATCTGTCAGGGTCGGGTGGTGCGATGCTTGGCTTTCCATTTGGCGCATTGCCGAACATACCGTTGCAGGCCATTTCGATGTAGATGACGTGCTCCTTTGCGTCGCGGAAAGCCTTGGGGATGATCCACTCGATGCGCTCGCCTCCTCCAGTCAGACCCTGCAGAGGCGTGCCGGCCTCTGTCCAAACCAAACCCTCATTGCCGGTATCCCATTCGAATATGACGAGGTCTTCATCGGCGACATGCTTGGGTACCGTCAAATGGACTCTGAACCAATGCGTCGACCACGAAGGACCGAACGAGACGCCTGTATTGGTCTCCTTGAAGTCGTGGGAAACGGCCTCTTTGAAGGTTGAACGCTCCTGGCCGGGCGCACTCCAGACATAAAGCTTGACGTGCGGCTTGCCATTGATCCTCGTATTATACAGATTCCTGTGGGGTGGCGCATCAACGCCTCTGAACTGAGAGACTACGAAGTGAAGAGAGACACTCACGCAAGTAGATTGACCTTGTCATACTGGTCTGATCTATAGAAACGCTCAATGCGGTCCTTGAGGATCTTCGTCTTGGGGACTCCGACCGGTCGCCGGGCGAAGAGTGGATATGAGCTGTCGCTGGTGAAATGACCGCCGCCACCCATTGTGTGAGCTTTCTGGGGCCCGGGGAGAACGCTGAAGGAGCCAGTCGATCAGACTGTTGGACGCAAATTGCCTGGCAGCGAATAGAGATGATTGACGGAAAGGAGGCGGGGGTTAGATGATATCGTCAATGCTGAGCAGAAAAGTGAAGTGCCGAATGTAGATCAGCGGCTGACGAGGTCTGGTGATGCGGTTGGTCGACGGGAATGAGGGAGGGTGGCGCAAGGATGGCACGGTTGCAGCCGGTGATGGAGGGACGGGATGATGTGGGAGGTGGGAAGCAAGGAGGTGTGGCTCAGCAGGCCAGCTCTGCTTTGCGTGGAGCTTCCAAGCTCGGACACGGCTTCGGAGGCTAGTGCCGTTGACGCTTGGGGGAAGCCGGGAGAGGCTTTGTGGCACAGCCGCGTGCGGGGTTGAAGAAACGAGGAGCCAGTTCACCAGCTGGCCGTGCCTTGGACGCTAGATGGCTCGGGCGCAACGGGCGTCGATCGCCAGTCTGGCTCCTGTCAGCAGGGCCCGAGCGCCGCGTCTGTCTGGGCGGCTCGTGGCACCGAGTGACTGATCCATCCAGGGCGGACGGCATCACCGGAGAAAGTAGGTATGACATCGGCTGACAGCGGCGACAGGCGGGCAGAGCGTCGCAACGGCGAGACGGGACGACAAGCACGGATGCGAGTCCGAGGGCACGAGACGCCGCCCGCAATGAGGAAAAGAGCTTGAATGAAGGGGGGTGCCAAATGAACGCGGAAGCCGCGGTGGCAGAGAGACCTGGATCGAAAGCGGGACAGGCCGAGGCGAGGCGGCGGCGCCACGAGCTGGCAGAGCGAGCGGAACGCCTCCAAGTCCGTCTCGTGATATTGCAATAGGAGGCTTTAGGGGGCACATGAGTGGCAGCATGCCCTAAGTTCCAAGCTGACGCCGGCGCTGTTTCCGACACCTAACTGCCTGCCGCTCTCTTCCGAGTCAATTCTCGCGCTACATCGACTTCTTGCCGAGCCTCGACTGTCCTCCGTTGAAACCAAGAGGTGTCATGCCATAGATTTGAACAAGGTTCGAGCCATTGTCACGATTCGCAAGGAACATCGCCGTACTCGAGGGCCATGTATGTAATCTAGGTCACGACGTGGCCGAGGCACCAGGTTAAGACCGTTACGCTCTTTCGAGGGATGAGGGCTGAGTCGAGAGGAAAGGTGTGAGCGCTGACTGTGACAAGGTTGAGGCTGCATTTGTTGCTATTGTACGAAGTACCTCCTTAGGGTCGATCATCACGAGTGGCGTCACCAGAATACGTAGTCGATGTCTCAAGGCTACCGTTTGAATGAGGGAGGCATGCCTGATCGCAAAGCTCCTAGTGTTTGTACCGTCTTGGTCCATCCGGGCAATCAGGAACTATAAGTATAGAGATAAACGCCCCACGTCGATGGAGTCGAATCTTAGTCTGGACGTGAGTTTCATCTTTCTCTGTGGCAAAGGTCTCTTCTCAAGTTGCTAGGGATAGCCGTGTTGACGGCGTTGACGGTGGTTAGAGATATTATCAAGCAACGGTCGGTGACATTCAATTGATAAGAAAATGAATGCGACACGAAGTACATCTTTCCTGGACGCAAAAAAGAGCAATGGCCATTCTAGACCATTGGGAGTAAGACAACGGAGTGAGTCCAGTTAAGCAGGGCTCCAAGTCGACCGTCTTTAATATGTAATCCCCACGACTATGCCTAAACTACATGTTGGCGACGCGTCACGCATCACGAACGCCAAAAGAAAAGGAGAGGAAAATATGATGCACCCCTCACGGCATTCATTACTTCAAAATCTTCCGCACTCTCACGCGCTGCCGTGTCTGCTTCGCCCGCAAAGACATCGTCTCCGCCATTTCTTCAGCAGCACAACTCGCTCATTGACCAGCCGGCTTTGATGTTTGGGTCACGTCGTCTAGTATCCTCCAAATCGTGCCGCTGTTTCTGTCACTCGGCGACATCTGGCAGCAGCTACAGGAGCAGCCCCTGTCATGTGTCGCTGTCTCGTGTATCCGTCGCGCAGCCACATAACCGTGGCAAGAAGACGGCCGCCGGCATGCCCGAGGCCAAACCGGTGGGCAGGCCGGTGACAAAGACGGTGACGAAGCTCAAGATCGCGGACCTACCTCAGGGTCCTCTCGCCGCGGAGCCGCTGCCGTCGCTGCTCACTCCCAGGGAGGCGGCCGACTGTAGGCCTGCCTATCCCACCGTCCTGCTCCAGGCGCGCCAGCATATGCGCAAGTTTCATAACTGCGTCCTGCTGACCCGCGTCGGTGGCTTCTATGAGCTCTACTTTGACCATGCCGAAGAGTACGCGCCGCTACTCAACATTAAACTGGCCTTCAAGAAGACACATGCCGGCCCTGTCGCCATGGTATAGCCTCCCTGCCCTCCTGCTTCGTTTTTGACGCCTTCGCCTGCCTTTGCGTCGGCTAATGAACCTCTTCTCTCATTTCCCAGGCCGGTTTCCCCTTCTTCCAGCTAGATCGCTTTCTCAAGGTCCTTGTCCAAGACCTCAATTGCTACGTCGCCATTGCTGACGAATTTCCAAACGACGCCGCCGAAAAGATCAAATCCGGGGGCTTGATGCACGATCGAAAGGTCACCCGCGTCATCACGCCCGGCACGCTTATCGATGAGAACTTCATGGACCCCTATGCCAGCAACTACGTCCTTGCAATCCACGTCTCTAGACACAGCACGGCACTGCAATCAGCGGCAGAGAATGCCAATCAAGGCCTCGACATTCCCATTTCGCCCACCAACGCAATCCCACTCGGCCTGGCATGGCTCGAACTATCCACCGGCCACTTTTTTACCCAGTCTTCCGACCTGGCCTCTCTGCGATCCGCTCTAGCCCGCATCGCCCCCCGTGAGATCGTTCTAGACGGCGACTTCGAGCGGCGAAAGGATCATGGCATCTTCTCCATCCTAGCGGATGATCGCTACTTCATTACCTACTCCCCTCACGATGGGCTCGCTACCGTCGACGAATGGACACCCTTACTCGAGTCTCAAGTGCCCGAGAGCACGCGAAAGGCCTTTACTCCCCAGGAGGTTCTCGCCGGGGGCTTGGTGCTGAATTACGTCAAGGACCGCTTACAAGGCAGGGCCATGAAGCTGCAGCCTCCGCTCCGTCATGAGAACATGCACATTATGAACATCGACAAGAACAGCCTGCGGGCGCTCGAGATCAAGCAGACGATACGCGATGGCTTCTTCAGCGGTAGTCTGCTGCACGCCATTCGGCGCACCGTTACCAAGAGCGGTGCACGTCTCCTCAATGAGTGGTTGGGCGCACCGTCCACGTCTCTCGACATCATCAACCAGCGGCAGGACCTCGTGGCCCAGTTTATCGTTGCAGTAGACCTTCGCGATTCCATCATCTTGCTTCTTCGTCGCAGCCACGACTCTCAGCGCCTGGTCCAGAAGTTTGCTCTGGGTCGCGGCGACGCGGACGACTTGCTGGCCCTGGCCAGTACCATCCAGACTACCGACCACATGCTGACGCTTCTTGAGGAGCAAGCGGCCGCCTCTGGAGTCGATTCATCCAAGGCGGACTGCCTCACACCACTCAGCTCCCGCATCGATCTCGCGCAGCCCCGCAAACTTGCCGCCTGCATCAAGGAAGCCATTGACGAGGAGGGCCTCGTTCACCAGCATGAGGCCGAGGCGTCCGAGGCCGGCCGGTTGGTGTCTTTGGCCCAAGACATCGTCGCCAAAGAGGGATCGCCGGAGGACGCGCCCACGCTTCCAAAAGAAAGGAAGAAGCACCCGCCGTCCATCAGGAACTACTACGGAGAGGACCACGAAGCTTGGATAATGAAGCCCTCCGCCAGCCCAACCCTTAAAAAACTCCATGTCGAGCTCGAAGTCCTCTTGCTGGAGAAGGAGGAACTAGGAAAGGCAATGCGCAAGCGCTTCGGCGCATCGAGCCTCATCCTCAAATGGGCCCCCGGGCTCGGTCACATCGCTCACATCAAGGGCAAGGATACCAAGAACCTCGGCGAGATTCGGACGCTCTCATCCAGCCGTAGCACGCGCTCTTTTCAACTGCCTGAATGGACGGCCCTCGGTCAGCGCCTCGACCAGGCCCGCTACCGTATCCGGCGCGAGGAACATCACGTTTTCCGCTTGCTACGCGAGGAGGTGGTGCGTAATCTGGTCAAGCTGCGCCGCAACGCCGCCGTGCTCGACGAACTCGACATCGCCACCTCGCTTGCCAAGCTCGCCGTCGAACTCAAGCTGGTGCGCCCGCGCCTCAACAGCTCGACTTGCCACACCATTATCGGTGGGCGCCACCCCACCGTCGAAGGCGGCTTGGTCGCACAGGGCCGCTCCTTTGTATGCAACGACTGCGTTGTCGGCGGCCAAGCGCACGGCCTGCTATGGCTCATCACCGGTCCCAACATGGCCGGTAAGAGCACCTTTCTGCGCCAGAATGCCCTCATCACCATCCTCGCCCAGATAGGCTGCTACGTCCCCGCCTCCTTCGCCGAGCTAGGCATCGTCGACGCCATCTTCAGCCGTGTCGGCTCGGCCGACAACCTCTACCGCGACCAGAGCACCTTTATGGTCGAGATGCTGGAAACGGCCCAGATTCTCAAGCAAGCTACCCCTCGCTCTTTTGTCGTAATGGACGAGATCGGACGCGGAACCACGCCTGAGGACGGAACGGCCGTCTCGTTCGCTTGTCTTCACCATCTCGTCACCATCAACAGGTGCAGGACCTTGTTTGCGACGCACTTTCACGCCGTCGTCGACCAGGCCGAGGCCGAGGGCTTTTGTGGTCTAGGTGGTAAGGTGCAGATGCATTGCACTGACGTGGAAGAAGATGGCGAGGGAGGCTTCGTCTATATGCACAAGCTACGCAAGGGGGTCAACCGTCAGAGTCACGCGCTCAAAGTTGCCAGCCTTGCTGGATTGCCCGAAAGCGCCATCCAGGTCGCCCAACGGATCCTAGCTGGGAACTCGGAGAGCATGGCGAGGAAAGTGCAGGCGCCGCCGGCAGCGGCAACAGGAGATTAGACCGGCAGACATTGCGAGCACCATCCTGTCAATCAACTGGACTGGCCGAAATGCTCGAGACTGAATCTGGCATGAACACGATTATACACCATGACAGACGTATTCATCCTGGGGTGGTGATGTTTGTCATCAGGAGAGTTCTGCGTTCAACTGGAGCATGTTCTAACAAGCCACAACTCATCTCCGCATAGGTTGTGCCTATGTAAGTAACTGTCAACATCCCGCAAAGTCGTCACAACCTCGCATAATACCACAAATATCAATACTTACTGTGCACAGATGTTTCAAATTCCACGCATCAGAGTCTCCCTCACGCTCCTACGACGCTGGCCTCGATTACTGGCTCTCACCTACGTATTGATAAACAGGGGTTAGCTGGTTGGTTAATACTTAATCGTGTCGGGCTCTAGTTATAAGCCCTGTACCCCAAAGGAGTATGGCAGGCATGAATTGAGGGAAAACTCTTCTCAAGAGGAGTTCAGGAATCTCTCTTACTCCCATTCACGACGGGCCGTCCGGGTAAACATTCTCGGGAAAAAATCTCACTGAATGGTGGAGTGAGCAGGAATTAGATTCGCTTCCTCTGGTAGTCACACCCGGTGCTAACCACTATACCATGGCCCCGTAATCAAAAGGGTAAACACCGGTAGAGGAGCATGTGATAGGAGGCAGGCGTGGATTGAGTGTCACAAGTGTTATTTCTCTTGCGTGGAATCCTCATCGTCTGGTTTCGAGGGCTAGCAACTGTGAACAAGACTCGTCAGAACCTACACTCAGCAGTCATCACCCGAACAAAAGGGTAGTCGATGCTCAAGAGAAAGATTGCACGAACCTATGTCATGAATGCGGAGCCGATGTGCGCAATCACATATACGAGCATCATTACACTGTGCGGCAAAGCTTTCAATTCTCACGTCATTTGGTCTTAGCCTTGGTTGCTGATTCACGGCCTGCAAGTGATCTCAGTACCCGCTTGAGTTCCATGTTCACCCAAACCTAAAAAGAAAATGAAAGCCTGCCCAAACTCCGTCGTTGATGTGAAGGCATATTTAGTCACTGCGAACAAGGTCAGCTCACTTTTCCGATAAGTTAAAGGCGCACAACATACAAGAGGCCGCCGAAGCCCTCCTCGTCTTCTTCGGACTCTTCCTTCTCCTCCGCGGCAGGTTTAGATGCGTCAGCACTAGTAGCGGTCGCGCTAGTAGCAGCGGGAGCGTAGGCATCAGGGTTGGCAATGCGATCCTTGAGTTCTTCAATCTCCGGCCAGCTATAATCTGTCTCGACGGCAACAGCAAGAGCGTTCTTGTACGAGTTGATAACACTGTGCATGACCGAAGGCATGGTGGGGAAGTTGATGGCGAGTGAAATGCTGGCAACGGCGGCGATGCACTTGGCTAATGAGCCGAGTAGCTGCTCCTCACCGATATCGAGAATCTCGGCGGGGAAAGTCTGACCCTGGTCGTAGACTTGGGCAATGCCCATGCCGTAGGTAAAGGGAGAAATGTTCAACATATTGAGGAGTGTGGCCTCGGAAGGGCCGACCTTGCTGCCGGCCTCTACGAGCTTCAGGTCAGTGGTAATTTCGATGGTGCCACGGGCGATCTTGGTAGGGACCTGAAGGGCCTGGAAGAAAGACGTCTTCCCAGGCTCCATTCCAGTGTTGCCGGCAGGAACCCAGACGTCGACGGGAGCCAAGGCGCCGGCACGAGCAGGAGCAGCAACTCGGTTGGCCAAAAGTTTGTCGCGGATCTCCTTCAGGTCGCCATTGGTGAAGACAAACCCAACGTTGCCCTTGAAATGAGGCAAGAGCTTCTCATACTCAGGGGTGTCGACGATGAATGTCCGGAGGGCGCGGCGAACCTAGGCCCCGCAACGGATGCCGTCAGCACCAAGCAGGCAATAGCAGTCCTTCCCGATAGCTTGATTGTATGGCCTTTTCTCCAGAATTTTGCGTACCATGGTGTTCTTGCCCATCAAGACAACGCCCTTGCCACGGAGGGCGTGACGGATCTCATGCATCTGCTGCGATGAGACATTGTCGATGGTGACGATGAAGATGGACTTGTAGGCCTCGAGCAAGCCCTTGAGCTTGTCAAAGTAGCCAGCCTTGTTCGCGGACTTTCCCCCCATATCTTCTTATTGACGAAGGCAGGATTTTTAAGGGCAAGGTTCAATGATTGTGAATGTTTTGCGTCGCTGCTTGAATGAATTGTCGCAAGGTCGATGCGCCGTGCACTACGCAATTTTTTGCCTCACGGTCGCGAAAGTGTGTACCGGCGGCGCGCCGCTTTTAGGGCTCTAATCGCACTAACCTGAAGAGGATAGTCAGATAAATAGGGGCTAGTTTATCCGTCAATCGTTTCTCGATACGAAGTAACTTATGTGTGTACTAACTTATACGTCAACTAATTGTGAATCCACGCCACACTTTCTGTTTGTTTGATATTTTATCGTATTGGGCTCTAGCCCTGCACTCTTGAGGAGCATGACACGTATGGAGGCAGCTAGAATACAAGACCCCCAATCTGCAACGACGCCCACCTAGTGCCCGACTTCCTTCCGCAATACACGCCAGTCCTCAGGTTAGATGAGTAGAGGCGCATTTGCCATGACAAGCATGAACTGAGGGAATGCCCTCTCGGGAAAACCTCAGAAACCTCCTTTGCACCCATTTACGACGGGCCGCCGGGTACACATTCTCAGGATAAATCCCTCACAGGACTTGGGGTCGGTCTCGTCCATGTTATTCTCACACAACATTATTGTCGAGCAAAGGAAGGACAAGATGATGAACACCACGCAGATGTAGCGCCATCCTATGGATCATCAGGATCGTCGGCTGGATAACCAACCAGCTCGTGCCTCTAGCTGGAGACGTGTGTCACGACGCTATTGATGAACACATTATCTTCATGATGGTGGTTGCTCTCGATCCAAAAGAGGGTCAGGACGGTCAGGTCGAATCACCACCGCCTTTGTCAACAGGACGCCCAACTCGGAGGACGCCTGCACCGTGTCCAAGGAGCTGGCCGAGTCCGGGTTCTTTTCGTGGTCGGGGTACATTGACTACGAAGTTACTATATCAGGCTACATCTGAAACTCCCCACGACATCCTCGCACGAGGTCTTCACGGAGTTTCAGCAGTTGTCGGAGCAATGGGCAGCCCTTTCTAGCGCAGGCGCAGACCAAGGCGAGGTGTCGGTTCGCTAGTGCCCCGGGCATGCAGGAGCTCCCGGCAATGAGCTGGCGGATACGCTGCAGATCCGCGCCTGCACGAGTCTGCCCAAAGAACTCGGTCTCTCACGCCGCGAGCTAGGCTAGAATTGCCCACAATGGCCACACAGCCGACGAGTCAAAGGTTCGGCCGAATACCTCATCGCGGAAGACAAATTGCCGCTTCCCCAACTTACCGTGAAGTCACAGCTGGAAGGCTGGACTGTAAGGCCGTCACTGGTTTCGCAGCCTCACAACCATCCATTCACACCGGCAATCACACACTCCGAGTTCCATGCAAATCTTCTTCAGAAATATGGCAGTAATATCATAGGTCTTTACAATGCTAGCCTCCGTCCATTTCTCATCGCCGCCTAGCCTCATAGCCGATCTCAAGAAGGTGGTCCTATTGCCAGCATATAGGTCGCAGCACGATCAAATTTCTCTATGAGATTCTCCAGGTCCCTTCTCACCGTTTCTTTTATCGCGATCTGCGTGATTCGGAGCTGCACTTTTCATCTCACCGCGTAGCGGCATCAACCTTTGGCGTCAGTCTTGGCAGACCTTATTGCTTGACTGTACATACAGCAGCAATAGACCCCGGATGCCTCTCCTCAGCTCCGCTCCTGTGCCCCAACTTCAGAGAAGACCTTTTCGATCGAGGCTACTTTCCTCAAGGGAAATCGAACCACAGTATAAGTGGGCTTTGCATTGCTTCTTTGAATTGATTGCAAAGGGGAGTATTTCCTTGCTGCGTGTGATGGTCAATGATAGGGAAATTTCCCTCATGAATTAGTCCCTCTTACCTTTCCAGACCTTATTAAGGCACTGTACCTCCTTTGCCGTTGACACATCAACAAATACGTGCTTGCCAAGACAAGGCCTTCTTCCCAGAGCCCACAAAGGAAGGTAAAGGACAATCAGCGTTCCTGAGTTCACCGCCTTCTTTCGAGACTGGGCTAGCCTAGTCAATACATCTGAAGAGGCTACGTTCTTCTGCCGGTTCGAGGCGTTCGAGTCAGCTGGGCCGCATTAACGAGATAACGGCGCCGCCGGAAGGCCGCTGTGATCACCAATTTTCCTACGGCTCTAAGGCTGCTTTTCGATTGCGCTGTCGCCAAGAAAATTTCCGCCGGCTTCACAGTGGCTCCGCTGTTCGTGTCGTGATTTCCCTTGAACTGACCGACGTTTACGAATTCTAGCTTTTTCGGCGGCCACAGCCTCGGCCTGTTGAGGCTCTGCTTGATACGCAGCACGTAGCCAGCAAAAGGCGACCCAAGGATCCTTTGAACATTGAAAGAAGCACCCGGCGCTATCGATCGGATTCCGAGGCCACGAGGCTGCCGCCTTCCACAGTGCCGTTCGTGCTACCGGTACGAACAAGCAAGCCACCAAGAAACAAGGTCGCAAACGGAAAACCTGCAATAGCAACATTGACATGACTGCCGGCGGTCTGGATCACATTCACCTACGTGACGATTCGTACGAGCCCGGAACAGTACCTCCGCGAAGCTAGCAGCGCACCCATCACAAGGATGGTGGCAATGGAATAGCCAACAGCGGCGGCTGCGGCTGCGGTCAGACTGTGACACGAGACAAGATGAGTATATAATCATAACATCGGGTGCGAGAAGCGGTTTGGCTAGATGACGCGGACGGCTTTGACTTTTATGCATTGGAACGAGATCTTGAAGACGATATCGCGGTGCTTGTGACAAGCGTGCGCCGCGAATGTGCTGTAGCAGAGCACAAAGACACGGTTCTAATGGGTAGCCTAAGGGCGGAACATTGAACCAGCTGCTAAGCGCCAATGGAAAATCCGAAGCCACAGCCTCGGGAACGCAACACCAGATGAAGCGCTAAGCGCCAATGGATCCTTCGAGGCCATAGTTCCGAGCGTGTACGCGATGGCACCGGACAGAGGCACGTAGGCCAGCAGGATATTGCATGTACGCTGCCAACGGGGGGGGAGGAAGAATAGAGGAGGGGAAGAGGGGAGTAAATTGGCTAATGCAAAGTGGAATCTAGCTGGCCTTTAGGCAATTGATATGCACGCCGAACCACTTTGCTACGGACGCCGTCTTAAGGACGCCGTGTGGCTGACCCTTCCAAATCTGGTAATTGATCTTCCTGTGGTATGCATCTTACCCCTTTCAGCAGATGGCTGTTTTCATTAAGAAATACCGGAATTTCGGGGTTCGGGTGACCTCCGGTACCGAGGCTAGCAACAACAATGTCAAAAGCTATCTGCTCAACGGATCGAGCCATTTGTATGAGCTTGTTGAGGCGATTGAGGGTATGCTGATCGACCAGGAGCGAGGCATCATCAACTGCTCGCAAGATGAAGTGCTAACTAACCGCACGGATATACTCTGGCCCCGGGTCAGAGTACCTGGGAGAGCCTCGCATAGTGATGTCTCAGCCAGGACTCGACCTACTCGCTAAAGAACACCGTCACGCTTCAAGATTGATACCAAGCAGTTCCTGTCCCTGGCCAGAGCCAATCGGAGATTGCAACGAAGACTGTACTGTCTCTTGGCAGCTAGGGATTCCATGCCGTCATCCGATCTAAAAAAAATTTGGAGGCAGGGACATTCTTGACGAGATGGGATGTCCACCCTCGGTGACACCTGAGGGAGCCTACTTCACGTGACCCTTACCACCGAATTCTCGACCCCAAGATCGCAAAAACTCCTCCGAGGGGGGGCGGCGGAGGAGCCTTGTCAGGCGCCCCATCACACATGCACATACACGGCAGCGGCCGCTGCCGCTGCCCCAAAATCAGGCGCCTCGCGCCACGGATCGGCCTGGACTGACTGGCACGAATCCCCCTCCACACGGCGTGGCGTAGAAGCCGGTCGAATCGGAGGGCGTGGGTAACACGCGCCTCCGCGTCGTTTGCTCTTTTGGGATGGCGCACGTGGCTTTTCACGTGCCGCACGACGTTAAACATCAAATCAAATCAAAAACTCCTCGAGGACGTCCGAAGAATAATACACAGTCTGTCCCTGAAACCATGGTGGTCAATCGACTAGGCCGTGGCTGTCGGAGAGGTCAGGCAGGGGCTGGCAAGACTAACACAGGCAGAAAGTCCGAGAATAAGACAGCTGCCCTTGGACCGGGCAAGCAGACAGGCGTGCGGCAAGTTGGCCGCAGAAGGCAGCCTAGCGTACGGAAGCGGCGGTCAGAATGGGAGGCTATCTCTTAGAATGAGGAGCCGGAGTCACCACGGAAACGCAGACGAGGAAGTTCCCGGAAGCGGCCTACCACTTCAGCGTCTCCAGCCGTGTCAGGTTCTGGTAGCAAGGAGAACAGCGGAGACAGTATCAATGTGCGAATGTAGCTAGAACCGCGAGAGCGAACAAGCACCGGAAGGCAGTGAGGTTATAGGTACGAAGTATGTTACATGGCATCTTACACGGCACCAAACGAATCGGATATTCTACGCCGTCAACCCGACTCCCCAGCTATTAGTCGATTCTAGTTTTGTGGCTACTCGTGAAATCAAGAGCACATTGGACCGGTTCGAGTCACGCAAGCATAACAATATTTGCAAGCTGCACGAGAACTGTGGTTTTCGTGTGGTAGTCATGGTGTGGCTGATGAGGGATCAGCCACACAGAGTCCGTAAGAAGGCGTCCGTAGCAAAGTGGTTTGGCGCGCATATCAATTACCCTATTTTATGTGCATCGTGCAGCTGACTCGCGTCGCCTCGCGTCGCGTCACGTTACATCATCTCGGAGAATTCGCCATCAATTCGCCCTCCATGTGGGTCGGTGATAGTCCATGGGCCGTGGCCGTCACAGGTTGTCCTTTCCAACTTGTGAGACTACTACCCCCCAATGGCGTAGCCAAAGCTGTCGGCTTCAAGAACCGCAGGGAGAGTGGCCAAAAGTAGCAAGTACAGGTGCGTAACACAAAATTTCTCATACGGTTGAGAGCCTTGCGATGGGCGTTATCCCAGCACCATTGGGCTTTATGCTTTGTTAGCTGGTTGAGGGGGGCAACGATGTGTGAGAAGTAGGGAATAAAATCGCGATAAAAATTTGCGAAGCCGAGAAAAGATCGTACGGCAGCTACATTGCCAGGTTCTTCCCACGCGCGAATCGCTTTTACCTTTTTCGGGTGAACTTTGGCACCTACGCCTGTCTCAATGATAAAGCCTAGGTATTTGAGCTCCTTCACAGCGAACTCGCATTTGTCGATATCGAGCTTGAGTCCCGCTACTTCAAGGCACCGTAGTATATTTTTGACCTTGTCGAAGTGATCATTCAGGTCCTCATCCGAGTAAATAATAAGAGCGTGCGCCACGCCTTGTATTGGAGCTGTGGAGCAAGGCGTATGATCAGCCGAAGGCTGCGAGTTTGCCCAACAGTCAAACAGTTACGAAATAATCAGCATATTATATACAATCATATATTTATATGTCCTTGAAAAATGTTAGTCTTATCGAAGGTAGCATCGTGTAGAGCTACGTAGACCCGTGATCTTCCTTATACGGGTTTTGGCCGAGAATCTGTCATTTGCGAAGTTGCTGATCCCTCATTTTCATCTTCATTCCTTCTGGTAGCGACGTGTACGTAAGGTGATTGCGGTCAAACGGGACATCCAGCATCAGACCCTGCAACGTTTTTACGCGCGAGACGGCCAGATAGCTCAAGCCGGTCTGAAAGTCACGGTAGGACAGATCTGTCACGATCCTGTCTTCGGTGATGCTCTGCGACTTGTGGACTGTAATGGCGTAGCTAACGATCAGAAGAAACTGCGTACAAGTACAGAGTGTAGCTCCGACGAGGAAATCTCTGTCTACTAGCAGAATTGGGACAATCTTTCTGCTCTCTGCGGTGGTCAAGAATGCTGGCCCTGTGTACTTGTCAAACTCCATCATGATCGCGCACGGAGGTTCTTGCATGGGGTCAGCTCCAGGCGCCCAAGCGATATCGTATACTTTACCACGTACGCCGTTACGTAGGCCAACTTGCTGCCAAAGGTTGGACGTCAGCATTAGGCGGGAGCCAGTGTATACGGGAATCTGCTTCGCAAGGTTGCCTGCTTTGTCGTCAGGAGCAATAGCAGCACCGGGGCCAACGTTCTTAGCCATGACCTGGATGACAGGTCGGCCCAAACGGTCAAGGTGGTAGTGGTTATATTCGTTTATCCTATCTTTTGTAGCATATACTCGAAGGGAATTGACAAGCCTGGCAACCTCATGATCGTCTAGCTTTGCCTGCACACGGCTAGAGAGGAGCCTCCAAGACTCTTGGGATAATCGGTGCATTCGCAGTTCCTGGAGGACCGTGTGAAATGCTTCCTGGTTTTCGCCGCACTGACGTTGGACAAAATTCAAGAAAACTATCTCGTCGAAGCGTCAATATGCATTCCTTCCTTTGATCTCTACTCCCTGCACCTCCTTGTCGTAGTAAATAGGTTTCTGCAGTACAGGGGGGAGCTTAAAGAAGTCGCCAACCAGAAGGATATTAAGATCACCCAAGAACTCCTCTTTCCTGCTCGGGAACGCTTCACGGAGACAGTCATCGATCCATGACAGCTGTCGCAGACCCAGCATGCTTTTCTCGTCGATGATCAGGTACTTGATATCCTTCAGCTTCTTCTGGAGCGAGCATGATGTTCACGTGGACGTGAACACGAGCAATCAATACCTCTTCAGTAGGTGTGAACTCGGGCAATTTAGCAGGCACGGGGCCAAAGTCAAGTTGGTTTTCTGCAGAGAAGAAGTAAGGCTCTTCGGGACCACGCTTATCATCCTTTCGATGGCAACGCAAGCAAATTCCCTTATGATCTAAATCCATCTGAAACCAACGCTCACGGCATCGGTTGCAGTATTCCATCCGATTATTTTCGAGCTTGGTCCAGAATTCGTGCAGAGTGGTCTTATCACGGTCCGTCAGAGCGGCAAGCATTGAGGTCGCCATTCCACACAGAATCTTGTGCATGGAAGACCGCCGAGTCTTCTGTTGGAATAATCACTTGACCGCTTATATCTCGTGCAGGTCGCGGCGGTTGACCTTGCCGTGGAGATAATAGAACCCAACCCATCTTGAACCTCCGAATAAGTAGACATCGCACTCATTATTTTGCACTGAAGCAAGATGTGGAAAAGGGCGTTGTGTGAAGGAATTTTCGCTACGGGACACTTGCCTAGTAAAGAAGCCATGGGGGTTCCTGGCTAGGTCCCTCTTCAGCCATCGACCAGTTGCTCCTCGTTTTGAGGCCATACATACAAATTATGGACCAATCAAAACCCAAGAAACTTATTGACCCCTGTCAGCACCAAACCGTCATAATGGGAAAAGCTTATTCAGATTAACGTAAAGTCAGCCTACGGCTGAGCTGAATGATATCGTCGAGATAGGCTGAGCGAAAGACGTCGGGATAATCCCCCAATACCGAATTTATCCACCTTTGGAATGCCGCTGGTGCACCACAAAGTCCCAAGGGGCACACTAACCATTTATATAGGCCTTGACGAGTGCGGAAAGCTGTTTTCCACTCGTCACCTTCCTGAATACGCATTCTGTGGAAGGCCACCCTAACGTCCTCTTTGGTGATCCAACGTGCTTGGCCGAATGTCCTCAATCCCCCAATACCGAATTTATCCACCTTTGGAATGCCGCTGGTGCACCACAAAGTCCCAAGGGGCACACTAACCATTTATATAGGCCTTGACGAGTGCGGAAAGCTGTTTTCCACTCGTCACCTTCCTGAATACGCATTCTGTGGAAGGCCACCCTAACGTCCTCTTTGGTGATCCAACGTGCTTGGCCGAATGTCCTCAA
>KN173766.1:13351-50295 GCA_000758425.1 Nilaparvata lugens yeast-like symbiont | reverse complement strand
TGGGCGGGCCGGCGTCATCCTCGAAGGCCGTGGTAGACGCACTGACAGCGGCAACTGCAGGCATGTTGAGGCTGCCTCCCCAGGCCGTGTCGCGGGCAAACTTGACATACCGCTCAAAAAACTCCTTCTGGCGTTTCCAACTCATGAAGAGGATCAGATAGTGGAGAGCGCCGCCGCCGAGGACGAAGACGCCGAAGACGACGGTGCCGAGTCCAGGGCGGTAGCGGGTGTAGTAGTAGTCAGTACCCTTCCAGAGTGGAAATCCATGGGCTAGGAAGTGATCGTAGCGGTCACGCGAAGGTCCCCGCAGGATGTTAGCGATAAGGGACAGCCGGGCCTGGCGTTCAGAAGCCTCCTTGACGGCAGCCTTGACGGTGGCAGCAGAGGGCGGCGCGTCTTTGGAGCCGGGGCGGGCGCGCAGCTGCTGCTTGACCTTGTCAGGATGAAGCGAGCGCGAATTTTTGCGATAGGCGCGGTTGATTTCCTCTTGCGAGGCCGACGGGGCGATGCCGAGTATGTCGTAGAAGGTGGAAGGGGGGTTTGGCTCGTGGGTGGAGATTTCATGGCGGATGCGGAATATTTCGCGATCTAGGCGAGACCGGCGGAGGTCAGCGAGAGACGTCGGCCGTGCAGAAAGGTGACAGGGAAGAATCAGGCCAGAGAGTGAGCGTGTCAAAGCCAGTCAATGGGTAGGGGGAGATCAGGCCGGAGCGGTAAAGGAGAGATTGAGAAAACAAGGTCATGGATTGGTGCAGTTCACGACAAAAGGAATGGTAGCTTGCCTTCTTTGCTCCAGGCTGCCGACAGCGGCAGCATGAGAGAAAGAAGCGTGACGGAGAGAGCGGCGATCTTCATGCTTGCATGGCACGGCGCGTCGCCTGAGGAGGGATGATTGAAGGAGGACAATTGCGCGGCATGTGACGGAGAGTAAGGCAAGCGAGTGTCAGGCTGGCGCGGCGGAGCCAAGGGGGAAAAAGGAGGAAGGGGGGGTTTCAAGGGCCAAATAGACAATAATAGTATTATATACAAATATAATTTCCTATTTTTACAAATAATAATGCTAAAGCAATTTGGCGCAGTGGGAGCGCGCCGGGCTCATAACCCGGAGGTCCTACGATCGAAACGTAGAATTGCTAAAGTTCTTTCCCGTTGGGTACCCTGGCTTTTTGGACGTCACTGTCGGATTTTCATATTTTGTCGCTCGCAATCCTGTGAAATAAGAAACAAATAGTGGTGATTGAATTTTGTTTCATCGGGCTTGTGTGAAGAGGCATGGGCTCACGTAGCGAGGCGGGACTGGGATGCGTTGCCATAAGGGACTTGGCTTGAGCCGAGACTGCAAATACTATGCGCGCCGATTATTTTCTTTGCAGTTTGAAAGTCGCTGCTGTCTATCGACACAGCTGAACTTTTTTCCTAGGCTGCGGGGCAACATGGTTCCTCTTTCAATTCCTCTCGATTGAAGCCATCAACGGTAGTTTTGTCAAAACAGACCTCCCCTCACTGGTCTTGTAGGCAAAAGCAAAAAGGTTGCGAACGCACGACTCCACTACACTATCCTGCACCCAGTACAGTGTGACTTTCAAATGCAGACATCGCAATCGATCGTCACTCGAAACTGAAGCATACGTGGTCTAGATGGGAATTTTTTTGGTGATTATCATCGTGTATAGTAACCCCCTTCGTTAGTCGCACTGCTACCAGCCGACGCGGCATTGAGGCAACACGACCGTTAAATAGGCTTTGTGGCAAGGTGTCCCACGCCAAAATTAACGATGCCTTCAATTCCGCAGGGTCGGCGTGGTTTTTTTTCAATTCCTGAAGACTGGGGAACATACGGAGGAATGAACAATAGTGGTGGAGGTACGAGTCAAGGCGCGATCGCGTCGAGAAGTGTGGGGCACCCGCAAGCTTCTGTCACTCCACTGTATGCATACGTTCGCACACGGCCGACACAAAATGGGTCTCGTCGTCGATTGTGGCTTGGTGCAGCTATGGGACGTCGCGCCGCAGCAGTGGCTTAAGACTCGCGGCAGTGGCTGCCGCGGCTGTCGCCGGTGGCACGAGAAGGCGGTCTGCGGCGGATGCGGCGGGGAGCCAAGGGAGAGCGCTGCGGCGCCTCGCCTCTGCCAAAGTACTTGTCCGCTCATTATCGTCGTCGTCGTCGTCGCCACCACCCTGCCCTGCCCTGTACGGCCAATCACCGAAACCAACTGGGACAATGGACCTGTTCCGGCTCGGGCTCGGGCTCGGTCCCGCACGACCTCCGCGCCCACCGCTCCGGCCGCCACCGCCGCTGCCGCCCACGCGACATCGGCGCGTGGATGGCGTGGTTGTCCGGCGTCCTTGGGCCGTCGTCGCCATCGCCGCCGCCCTTGACCTTGAAAGCCCGTCTCGCCCGTCTGCTGCGCGCGCTGGCGCGCCTCGCCCGCCGCCATCCCTGGCGCGTGCTGATGCTCGTGCTGCTGCCGCTCGCCGGCGCCCCTGTCCGCCCCTGCTGGCCCGCCTCAGCCTCGGCCTGCCGCCGTCGCTGCTGCGCCATCCCGCCACCCCCGACAACTCTGGCTGGGCCGACCGTCTCCGCGTCCTGGCTGAGCGGCTCCTCAGAAGGGCCCTAGACCGACCGAATCGTGCGTCGCCCGCCACAGGCACGGGCACCTCGCCGCTGCTCGACGTCATCATATAATCCTATTCGCTTGGATCCGCCTGTGGCCCACGTCCTTGGCGACTTTGGCATCTTTGAATTTCATACACTGGGCATCAAACAAGCCACAAAATTGTATAACACAAATAAAAATTTTCACTGCCTTCATCCCTAGCCTTTGTTGCTACAACCCGTTTCTAGCTTCCCCTTCATCTCCCTGACTACCTCCTTTCTACGAGCCTCGTCAGATGAATCTGACCGTATGATATTACGAGGCCATGCGACGTGTGCCGTCAAGCTCAGATGGTCAATGCTCCCTCACGTTATCATGCCCACCCTTCTACCCTTGCTCTCCGCCACCCTACCCCAACCCGCCATTTCACCAATTAGGCCTGCCAGCTCGACACCGGCGATTGACTATTAAAAAAGAAAAAAAGGAAACTCTCGGGGTCGACGAAGCCCGCGTCCCGCCTCCGGCTTCTCGCACCGCCACGTAGCCGCTGCGAAATGTGCAAGTATACATAACTTCCATGATGTACATACATACATTCGTGACGCAGCTCTGAAATATCACCAACCATCACTACCGCGCTCCCCCATCTGCTCCCACCAGCCGCAATCGGAGCGAGCCTGGCCTCGTCTCCCATCCCTCCCTTGCATGCTCCTTGTCCTTGACCTTCCTTCATGGGCTGTCTTTGCTGGGCTTCCAGAACTGCATCATTTGGCCCAGTCTTTGCCTCGTCTTGCTTCCTGTCAGCTTCGATTTCTTGCTCTCCGCCTCATTCTCCAACCGAACCTCCATTGACAGTTTGCTTCGCTCCCCGTGTGCGCTGCTGATCAGCCGGCTGAGGCTGACGAGACTCGACCGTCTACGTCCAAACGCAGCTGACGAAACCGAAACTGGCCGTTGCTCTCCAAGGCTCGGCTGAGACATGCGCTGGCTGGGTATGAAGCTGATGTCGCGCGTCATGGTCGAGTTGCTAGAGTTGAGAGACCTCCAGTCAAAATCGGTCGAGATCCGCACTTCAGGCCCGGGCTCGCCCATCAAGAGCGATTGGAAACTGTACTTGCCCGTTATCGATGACGAGGCCGTTGCTATGTGCTGCCCATCCAGCGACAAGGGTGATAGTGGAGGATGATGCGACGCAGATCCGATGCTCATCGGGCATGGGCTACCCGATGCCGTGCTGCTACCGCATTGCTGTGTCACATGAGCACAGACACTCGCCTTGTCCCTAATGTCTGATGCCTTCTTGGCTGGCGGCAGGACTGATTCGTTCATCGTTTGGTTCCCGTGACTTGTCCGGAAAATGATGTGTTGATCCTCTTCAGCCGCCCTCGAATTTTCAACAACCTTGACGGCAACACTCGATGGCCTCATCGCCTCATCTTCCCTCGACGCCAGTCGCTGGTCGTCTCTTTCGGTTGTCTCCTTGAGAGGGCTGGTGCTCGACACTCTTGCAGAGGGCGCCGGAAAACCAAAATTGGAGGCGTCGCCAGTCCGCCCATCGGACTGCTCGTCTTGATAGCAGACACTGTTGCGCACTCGTCCTCTTCCTCGTCCTCCTCAAATACGTCGGCCATGGTCGAGCTGCTACTGTACCGCGTCATATCCGATCTTCCGGCTTCGAAAGGGGGTAGATCAGGTGCCGACTCCGCTCGGCGATGGTAGTGCATCCCTGGTCCGCTAAAACCCTTAATCCCCTGCGCGCTGTGCATCCGCTTTTTTCCTGCAGAGCCCGACGCTCGTTGTGCCGCCTCCCATTCTGAGTTATAAGGTAGTGGTGTGTTGAAGGGTCCAAGAGCGGCATCGAGGTCGATCATCGGATGCGGCGTCTCATCCTTTACCTGTCCTCTTGCCCTGACTTTGTTGCAAACATCGACTTCGTCACGAGCGACCAGATGAAATACCGGAGAGTGGGCGCTGACGAGCTCTGTGCCCTCCATACCCTCGTCATCGTCCAATGCGTCAATCGACCCTGGTGGCGTTGGCAGTTGCCCATCGCCCGTTTTGTGAAGCTTCTTGAGTCCTTTTGGCTTCAGAGGCAGCATAGAGCCAGCCCACCCCTTGACCCGCTTCTTCTTGCTCATCTTCTTGCTCATTTGTCCATTGGCGCTGCCCATCTCCCTGCCCGTCTCCGTCGAATCCGAATCATGGTCAGTAGAACATGTACCGGATATTGCTTTGAAGGCGGATTCCGAGGAGCTGGAACTCATGGGTCGCTGCTTTTTTGGGGAAGCTATGCTCATAAAAGCCGGCTCGAACCCAAAAATCGACCATCGTTTTGGAGGCTTCGACACCGAACCAAGCATGGCGTCACCTGTCGCTTGCGTTTCAGCAATGGCAAGTAGGGTGGGAATGGAGTTGCGGCACTTTGGAGACGTCTTCATGTCGTCTCCAGGCCTGGGATTCGTCATGCGCTCCATTATAGCGCCTGCTGTGCTGGGCCTAGACTCGTTCACCGCCTCTCTTCCTGACATAGTGGACCACTCACGCCCGCATGGCGAAGCGATGGAAGCAACAGAGGATATGCTGCCGGAGACGGAGTGGCCGGGACGAGCTGTGGCTGTGCTAGACGTGTCGCTGGAAATCAATGACAACGGCCGAGGAATGAATTCGAGCTTCTCCGAGAACCCAACGCGCGTTCGTGCTGCTCTTACTTGCCCCGGACTTTCAGGCGAGCCGCCGCACTCAGCCTCCGAGGAAGCTGTGGCGTGCATTGGGGGGGTGGCGAGCCTCCTCGGTCCCAACGTTAGGCCTTTTGCTCTCCTCGCACGGCTGTATGGAGTCAAGTAAGCCGACGTCCTGGGCATGGGCTGGAATCGGGATGTCTGGCATGAGGCAGAATGAAGAAGTTGGACTATTAGGAGCGCTGCTGCCCCTGGGCATGTCGGATCTTGGGAGTGAGCCCAGGAGGGGCAGGTCGTTGGCGGACACCGCGTCGGAGAGGCCACGACGATGACCGCGAGTGGGAGGTGCAAGGCCCGGCGACAGGGCAAACCCGCTCTCTGATTTCGTTGGGCTGGTGCTCATGACGGCAATGGAGTTGCCGGCACGGATACTACCGCCAACAAATTCGCTACCACCGCGACGGTGACCGTGTCTGGCGGGCCTTGACGGCGACGGGACTGGCCTTGTAGATGCCGAATTGGGGATGATGAACGAGCTGAGAAACGTAGTGGGATCCGAGTTCTGTACGAGCGAAGCCCCTGGGTTGAAGCTGAATGCGGGTAAGGCCACCAGACTGCGTGTTTTGGCGTCATTGTCACATGTCATATCAGGTGAGATCTGAGCATTCATGGCCGAAATGGGCCTCCGCTCGCTACCTTGAGCGTATATGGCAGCAGACGAGGCTGGAGGTGACAGGTAGGTGGGAAAGATGAGGGTCGGGTTTGGAGTCGCAATGGAGCCAAGAGTTGTTGTAGCGCGTGCCGAGAGATCGGGGCAACTGATAAAATCTGAAGCAAAGCGACAATCTGCCGAATCCTCCAAAGCATGAATGGACGAGGTGTCAGCCACTGCTGCCCATCCAGGGCCTTGGGCTGTGGCCATCATTTCCGCAGCCGCACCGCGGCAATCAAAGCGATGGCCGTCCGAACGGCCGTAAAATCATAGGACGGGCGGGTGAGGATGCGACAATCGTATGTTATGGCGTAGCTCGGCCGTGACCAGGCTTCGTCAAATTGTGACGGAAGGAGCGTCGAGGCCACGAACGCGGAGTTCGTTAAATCGCCTTGCTGATCTGTTTTTTTACCTCGAACGTTAAATCACAGCGAAAATTGAATCTGCCCGAGGTTAGCACAGGGCGACAGAACCGAAAAGGCCATGCTCGACGACCGGCAGAGGATTCTGAATCACGTTGGATGGAGCAGAAGCAAGGTCTAAAGGGCCACGATGGGACACCACGGGCCACAAACCTGAATTGAGAAGGAATACAAATGCTGGGTTGGAGCAAAGAAGTCAGGGGTCAAGGCGAAGAACAGAAGCGGATGAGGTGACAAAGGAGTGGACGGCCAAAACCAGCGCCAACTCGAGACGAGAAGTGCAGCTGGAATCGCACCAAAAGGCGGGATTCTGGAAGCGCGCAAATGCGGCGGAGGTTTGCGTGAGGGACGAGGGAGGGCGAAGGCCGTGAAAGGTTGAGGACGGAAGGAGGGTTAAAGCCGGGCCAACGAGCGAGGGAGTGGGCGAAGACCTGTGAGTGGCTCGGGAGAGGGTGGTCGGAACGGGCTAGCCTGCGCAGCGCACAAGTATTGCGTTACCTGGCTCTCGAAATGGAACGGACTCATGGGCCGGCGGAAGCGCCTACGAGAGCGCGCAGGAGGGCCTGTGGAGGGGGCTGGATGACGGGGCGGCCGAGCCAGCACAGGTATTACGTACTTACAGCTACTCGATCCCCCATCCCGTGCGCCCCGAGGTATGGAGGCCACTCCCAAGACGCGGCTTATTTTAGAGACATAATTGCTAACCCGATCAGAGTTTCGGCGCTACAGGCAAATGCCTTGGGTACGGAAGAGTGGGAGGTCTCTTGGCACGCCTTTGCAGCGTCTCGTCATGCGCGGGAGGGGGGTCTAGCACAGGGAAGGCCATCCTGACGGCATCTCGGAAAGTTATCTGCCAGCAAGATGCGTGGCCTGCACCGACGGGTACGACGAATACTGAATGGGCCGTGGGCCGTGGGCCAGGCAGGGTCAGGCGCGCGCGCGCCTCCGCCAGGCGTTGACATGAGCATATGTATGTACCCCTCGACCTCGGCGAGCGCATTGCCCGCTGTGAGGAGGTCTTGAGGTACCTGCATGAATGCCAACGCTCTCAGACATAGGCAGCCGACGGTACCTGGGCGGTCCGTCATCCATACAGACGCGCTTGACACCCCTCTTCAGGGCTGCCCCTGGGCTGGCGACGCCGCCTCCGCACAGTCAAATGCGCCCCGCTGTCCGGTAATGGAAACAGGCACGCGGCGTGGCTAATCAGGCCGTCATCTCAGGCACGTCAAGGCACCGACGAGGCTGGGATCCTTTTCCAGAATCTTTGATGAGATGCGGGCCGCCGCTTGTGCGCTGCTCAGGGCCAAGAGAGTGGCCAGGCGGCCAGGAGCGGTGATGGTGAGCTTTGCCGATGCGGAGGTGCTTGCGTGGCTTGTGGGTGTGAATAACACTGTGATTTCCGGTACGCAGCTCCGAGGCATTCATCGACCTTGCCGCCCATGCCTGGGCTCCCCCGGCCAACGACGGCACGTTTCCATGCGGCCAGGGAATGGTACGAAGTGCTAGGCGACGAGGGAGAATTAGCGGCCATAAGCCCGTCTAGAACATGAGGTGTCTTGTGGCGAGGCACCCTGGGGCACGGCGTCACTCACGACCGACCGTCCCCGGCGGGCGTGCCTAGACAGGCGATGGGCACCGCGGGTGGCGGAACAGACCCGTGCGATGCCCGCTGAGCATCAGATTCGCGAGAAATGCAAGATAGCTAAGCTACGCACTGCACATCGGCTGCGCGTTGATTGCCCTATCAGTCGTGTGGCGGCGCACGCGTATCCTTCCTTGCCATCCTGCCTGCTTGCCTGCCTGTACCTACATGCCTACATGCATCGCGCCAGTGCTGTACGTACTGTACAGCACTGGTGCAGAGCGCCCATGGACCATCAGCAACCAGGCCCCTAGAGAGCCGGTACCTGGACCGCCCCCCGGGGTCTCTTCCTGCTATGGCCCTGTGCCCAGGGATGTGCAGCCTATACACGCTTGCTCGTACTCCGTACACGCCAGGAGCCTCGCCTGGCTGCCGATTTGATCCTCGAGGCCAGTCGTCAGACGCTGCTGCTGGGCCCAAGGTTTCTATTCTATTGCTGGCGGTGCGCAACCGCCACATGCACCGCTGCGAGCACCGCTGAGCCCTGTGATACGTGTGGTCGCGACCGACTCTCTTGGCCACGCCTCGACGTCCATCTCACTAGCGCCACAGCTTACCTCACTGGCTGCAGCATTTATTCGTCGCAGGCAAAAAATAATAATAATAAAAAGACTTGACCTCCGCTTCGACTGCTGCAGCCTGGACGAGACAAGTTAACGAGATGGGCTGGCTGGCTGCCAGATGCTGACGCGGACCACAATGTGCCACCACGCCGGTGCAAACTGGCTGCATGAAGGACACGGAGAAACCTTGCCCTTTGGTTCCCGTCGCCCCTTTCCTCCCACCTTCCTGGCCCCATGCGTATTCCCTTGCGTCGAGGCCCCCCTGGTCAGCACATACGCTGATGAGTAAGTGCGGATTTTTTTTGGATAGGCCTCGAACGAAAGGACCCCGCAGCTGAACGCACGTCACGCTAAGCCATCGCCATCATCGAGGTTGCCTTGCGCGCCACCGCCGTGCCAGCCACCGCGCGTTGCACATTTTACATCGTTTCTTCTCCTGCACTGGTTAATATAGCGTCGTGCCGCCCCCTCTCCCAATTTGGTTTGTCAGCGACTAGCCACCCAATTAGCATCACATATATTACACTCCCAGCGCAACATCTCCAGATACGCATGTGAAGCGGCCGTAAATCAACGGGGCCACGGGCCATGGCACCTCCTGCACGTGCTCCGCCCTAAGGCTCGGGAGACAGACATTTGACTCCCCGGGGACAAATTTGGCCGCCAGCTTGTTTGCGACTGGTGTCAGTCGACCACGACTGCTCACTGTCTGGGTCACCTTTCCTGCGCTTCCGTCCATCCCATCTGCCCGCCGGCCTCGACGCGACTTGCCCGTCTCCACTAGCCCATGGCTCCGAGGGTCTAACCCCCTGGGTCCGATCGCCCGCCATTCGCCGCTTTGGCGTTGAAAGGAGACGTCCCGATGGCGCTTCCTGCAGTCAAGCATCCCTATCATCCACGGGAACGCGGCTCTGGCAGATTCTAGGGAAGCCGATCAGGGTAGCCACCTTGCCGCTACCGTCCTGGTCACATAATCATCGACCCTGGTTCTTGTCTTCTCCCTTATCATCATGTGCGACCAGCGCTTTTGTCGGTCAATCCCGGCTCCTTCGCGAGACCTGGGTTTCACAACTTTAGGTCACCTGCAATAGATGGGGACCCTTTCTCGTCCCTCGTCCTCCCCTCACTCCTGTCTCCCCCCTTTTTTTGCCCCCAGAAATTTCCCCTACCCTTCGTTACCCACCAGCGTCCCATGTTTCACGACCCTGCCGAGCCTCCCGCAACATCCAATACAGTCCAAGTCCATAGGCGATGTTCACGGTCGAATAGCAGCAAGCAAGCTCGCCGTGCCAACAATTAGGCTTTTGCCAGGCCTCACTATGCGTGAAAAGCATGAAGCAAATTGCCGCCAAGGTTCAGTAGCAGCAGTTTTTGATACTGTCCGCGCAAGAATTGCTCCTCCCGGGCATCGGACTGACCTGGCCTCGTGTTCCCATCATCAATCTTGTCTGTTCAGGAGGAAACGATAGATTCAACGCGACCCCTCCCTCCGGCCGAGATGCCTGCACCTGCCTAGCTTCGAACGCATTGCGGCACAGTTTGGCACGGTGCAGACCCCCACAACGTGACTCCTCTTTTTCTGCGCGTCCCTTGGGGTAGCTGCGAAGTACATACCCGCCTATTCCTCGCCCATGGAAAAAAGCGGACGCGGGAATGAACGGATTCATGACCCTCAAGGTCTTGTGGCGCCATTCTCTCTCTTCCGAGGGAGCCGCAGCAGTAGTGGTGGTGGTGGATTTATTTACGGTGTGCAGCACGTGTCTATGCACGTGCTCTATCCCGATAGGGCAAACGACGCGGGAGCACGCGCTAATCGCGTCTCCCGGTTCAGTCGGCTATCTCACAAGCCAGCAGGTTGTCCAAAGGGGTTCGGGCCCGTCAATTCAGGTCGACCCTGTCCGCAGCACCATCATGGGTGCGCATATGTTTGGGACTTCCGCCGCTCCCTCTTCGTCATGTTCTCAACCGGAATTCTCCTTCACTCCCTCTGAAGCCTGGGTTGGCCCTCTCTCCCAGGTCCGGCGCGTCCGACGCCCACAAGCCGTCATACGAAGGATCGTGAAAAGCCAGGGAAAACTCCCGCGGGAGAAAACCTGGCGAGGTTGAGTTCATCAGAAATACCTTTCGGCGCAGTCGGACCGGTGAGGTGTTACATCGGCGGCGACGAGGTTGGGCGGTAAGCCGCTCAATCGTGGCGAATGCACGAGTTGAGCATGTTCGGGCGACGGGGAACCCTCCCAGGAATCCCGTCGCGGAAGCCGTGTGGTGTGTAGTCCTCGTTGTGCCCGGGGGAAGAGTGGTGCTGGTGGTGTTGAGGTCGAGGGCCAGTTGGCTTCGCGGAATTGTGGCGTGTTAGTGTAGAATGGTGCACAGAATATTGGCACTATCGAAATCTAACAGCAGCGAGAAGCTGAAATTTTTTTTGGGGAGGGTTGAGGGAGCCGCAGCAGCCGTAGCGGCTCAATTATTCTAAGCCCCTCTCCTCCTCCCGGGGTCTCGTGACCGGATTTTCCTTGCACAGGTGTCGCTGGATCGCGGTGCGCAGGTGATAGCGTCATGAGAGTTAATCACACGCCCCATATGCTGGCCCATTTGTTGCCCAAGTCTAAGCCACTGAGTGCAATGTGCAATCTTAAGGAGCTATCAGATGCATTATCGATCCGCTTACGTATGTAGTCACGACCTCGTCCATCCCTTTGCTCCATCCATACGAGATCCAAAGAGCCTTTCTCCTTGTCACAAAATCCTGTGAATGAACTGTCTGACTTCGCTGGGGAATGCGTAGAGGCATCTAAGCCAGGCTAAATGGCAATGATAATAACACGCATTTCAGTCTTCATTGTGAACTCGACACGCCATCTTTTGAAAGACCCGCTCTGGGTCTGGTCGCAAAACCGGTAGCAGCAGCTGGCTCCCCCTTAGCTGAGACGCGGCAGCCGAACCGACGGCCATGCCAAACTTTAATGGTGCGGCGGCAACAGTCATTAACGGAGCTTTGCGGGGCTGGCCAGGCTACAACAAACGATTGCCCCGCGTCCACGCCTGCTCCGAGCAAAAACGGACAACCCCTCCGGTTTCACTCGTGCGGCCTACGCGTTTGCTCTTCCAACCCGCCGGCATCTCTGTGCCCGTGAGCGTCATGAGCCACCGACCAAGCGGGTCGGTCGATGACGAGACTGAGTGGAATGCCAGGGATGCCCGCGAGTTGATGCTCCGGCGGGAGCGAACCAAGGCCTCCGCCAGGGTTGAGTAAGATTCTTGGCCATTTCATCGCCAAGGCCTCCCCGCTGACGTGCTGCCGACCAACATCCTCAAACAATTGCTCGGTGACCTCGATGCATCCTCAAGTATCGTGAACAAGCGACTCGATGACACGTACTACGCCGTGCTTAACAAAGTGAGCACTCTTCAGGACACAGTGGCGGCGATGAGGGGCTTGGCCCAGACGCTACGCGACGTAAGCGACACGTTCGACCAAGATGCGCGCGCCCTAGAGAGCGAAACCCTGAGCCGGATGGTTTCTGTGAGCCACTTGCAGGACCAAGAGGCCACGATAGCCAGCCTGCAGAAGCGTACCGTCCAGGGCCGCGGCCGGATTCAGTCTCTGGCCGGATGTGTCGATGCGGTGATGCAACGTATCGAAGTTTGGGAGCGCGCGGACCGAGATTGGGGGGAGAAAACGCGGAAGTGGCTAAAAATTATTTGGTCAATCACCTCTGTTGCGGCCATTCTTATCATCACCCTCGCCGTGGGCGTCGGCCAGCCAGGCAAGGACGTCGGCCTTGCTGGCTCAGCCCTTACCGAAGCGGCGTCATCATTGATGCGTGACTGGCGCAACGTCTCGGACCGCTCCGTCCCGACCCCGTCTGACAAGAATAACGTCGACGAGCAAAGGAATAGAGCAAAGGCGCGGGATGCCTCGCAAAATGGACATGAGCAATTACGGTTGTTTGATGAGCTGTGAAGACCCAATAGTGGTCATCGAGGAGTGGTTAGCCATGCCTCGCCTTGGAATTTGAGCCACTTGGTGAAAGAGGAGACCAACGACCAGCACCGTATTAAACAGACAACTGGCTACAACCATTGAAGGAAGGATATTTCTACGCCACACCTAGGTGAAGATGGATGGCGCTGCGCGAGACGATACACAACACACCATCACATTGTCCTGGATTGACGCAAACGGCGAGATGGCCCGCAGCCCCAAGTTTGTGGGTTGGCCGGTCTATTTCATGTCTATAGCACATATGTGTTACGTCTATGAATCCTTACAGTTGCCTGAGATGGCCGAACTGAGCCGCACAGCTCAAATGGTAGGCCTTGACGATCACGATTCCGCTGCAAACTCGGCCTGTCTAGGGGTATCACATGAGCCACGCCATCCCGGGACCCGCTGACGGGCTGACTTGATGCCGAATCACGACTTGTATGCACCTTCGTCGCCTGGAAGGACACGAAACGAAAGACGAGGCTCGATCAAACAAGCCTGATAACTGGCTACAAGACGATGACGTGCTATTATCGTGCCGACGCTCAACTGTCCAGGTGCGGAAAACCGCGAAGCCCTAAACCACCTGGCTTTTTGGATGATTACTGAACAGGCCACAGAACTCTGCCTGCAAGAGATACACCTCAGCGAGGAGGGTTTGAACTGAGCCGCTAAGATCTTGGCGAATGACTTCCAGATCATGGTGGTCAAAATCCCAAAAGACACAGAACCCGACGCTTCAACTCCACTACGAACGACGTCGAGCACGACACATGTCATGACCCTGAGACGGCTCAGCTCGCCATGCAAACGCGCGAGCGTGATACCGTGCTTCTGGAAAACTTGGCTACTCTCACAGTCAACCAGGCCATCGCCAATGACAAGCGCCGTCACCCCGACCGAGGCACTGGATTCGGATGTGTGCAAAAAACAACCAAATGGCACATCAGGGTGCTGAAGCGGACGAGTCCGCATGCATGTCTTGCAGGGGCGAGAGGTCCAGGCGTGTGGTCGCCGGAACTGTACAAGAATCCCTTCTCAGGTGGGAAATCTCGCTGGGTCTCACAGCTGGCCAGAAGAAAGTGGAGGAAATCTGGGCGCAAAGCACACTCGATCCAACATCGCATGAGATGAACGTAGGCCAGATACCGCGAAAGGTACGAGGACATAACATAACAATGCCAGCCCAGCCCCCACCGGTGGCGTGCCTCAGGGCGCTGAGCTAATTGAGTACGCGTCATCTTCAGTTCCACAAAAAAAGCCACCATCAAGGCCGAAATCCTGTCTTGTGAGTCTGTCAACATTCCTTGAAAAGTTCAACCACATCCAGACCGCTCCAATGACCAGTCTGATACCATGTAGTGTAGGGACTGGCCAGAGAAAGTAGCTATCGAACTCAGCGGCGACCTTGCCAACGCGCACCCGTGGCAGAATGCTAATAAGCCAAGATGGATCGAGTTCTTTGACTGCGCCCTTATCGTACCGCTGCGCCGCGAGGCGTTCCATTTCCCGCAGATCACGTTTGCGCACATCTGCCCAAAGAAAACGGGCACCGTCACCGCATTCCCGGATCGAATGTGCCGCAATGAGATCTCTTCCTCCCCTCCTGGCTCAAGACTCTGTCTCCTTTGCTTTCCCTCTTTGCCTGTCCTGCATCATCAGTGAAAGGGCTCCAGAAAAATCTCGCTCGACCTGGGAGGCCTTGATGGTTGAGGCAATTATCGATACTACAGATAACGGTTTCTCGCAGCACCAAGCTGCTCAGAAATGTAGAACCCCTCAAATCACTATTTCCAGCAGATTGCGAGGTCGGCTGGCATTAGTTGACCAGAAATCAGCCTCGGAAACACCTATCTAGAGGCCAGAAGGCTAGGCTGGTTGCTTGGATTCTTCTTCAAGAGTCTCTGGGCTATGATCCGTATCAGAATCAAATCTGCGCGTCACGGCTGTTCTGAAATAGTAAGGCTGCGACTCCTAATTTTCTGTTTTAGCTTGCTTATTGTCTTCGTCGATAGCCTATTGTCGCATAACGGTACGGGATAGGTCCAGGTCACAACAGTGCGGTGGTGCGGATGATCAGGTCATAACCATGCATAACCGTGCGAAGGGATCAGGTCATAACCGTGTACAACCGTGCAGGTTGTGCAAGCGACGCCTGTGCCAAAACAACCTTGTGTCGGGAAGGCAAACCCAGCATTATTTCAGGAAGTTGACGTGCTTTCAGCATCACGCACGCTCCTCGCGGCATGATGCCTCGAGTTTCGTGGAGGCATATCCACCGGACATGGGTTTGTGCACGCGTAATAGAGAAGGAGGTTTGTGCACACGTAGGCATGATGGAGAAGATGTAGGGTGTCGGCTATTTAAGCCAGCATCGAGAAGCTAGACAATCAGATAGAAGAATGACAACTACAGATTTGTATGCGACACCTATTGTATTTTTTGTCAACTTTTAAGTCAGCTAGCCCAGCGCCCGGAGGCACGTCAACGGTGGGGCCGGCTGGCATTGTTAAGGGAAGCCCCGAGGCCTCCCCAACCAGCCTCGTCCCAGCCCGCAGTACTGGGCCTACACTAAGCCACGACCAGATGTTGAATCTGACGGGCTTCGCTCCCAGTTTCTCCCCCGCTCCATCCCGATGCCTCCAGCTGGCCCTGTCAGTGTCTTTCCCACGAAAAAGAAAAACCCCCAAGTCCGCTCCGGACATCACGCGCCCGGATCCTTCGCGCTGGACGCGCAATACAAAGCCAACGGCACCAGACCTCTGGCCCGCTTGCTTATTCATCCAACTGGCCCGACGCCAACTCCCACGGGCACGCGCCTCCCGCGTCGTTTGCTCTTCTGGGATGGCGTACGTGCACAAGCACGGATTGCGCACGACGTAAAATAATTCAATCAATCAATGAATTAGAGAGTACGCAAGGGCTCCAACACGCCATGGAGCCCCGCTGCGCCGAAAACTGCCAGTATCAAACCTGGTTCGAACTGCTGGGCTCTGAAAATTGTCGAATGTCAGAGCGCCAGCGCGTCGTATATGCTCTCAGGGCGGAGGAACGCGTTCCCTACTTAATAGCTCATGTGCTCGCATGACGTAAAATAAATCATCCTTAGAGAGTAAGAGTTTTCTCTACAAAGCAAAAATCACACCTGCTACGAACCACCACACTCGTGTTCTTCATACCTCGCGTGACTGTACTTCGACTGCCCAAGACGCTTTGCAGCTTGACAACACCATACAATTCAATCGCGCGATCCTCTAGACATCTGGCTGGGCCCGCTTGAGCACGTCTGACGCAGAGCCCATCCATGTCTGAGGAGCCGTCAAGGCCAGGGCTACGGCCTTATCGCTCCGACGTGACATGCCCTGTCATCCATACTTTTCACCGCCGAGAGTCGCCGGGCCGACCATCTGAACCGCCTGCTAGGTGTCATGCTCAGTCCACCGCGTATGCTCCACGGCACTCGCATCCTGGCTGGCAAATCTTGACGAGGCGATCCCCTGCGGGATGCTCTCCCTCTTGTTCCATTACCATTAGACTAAAAACCATGCTCAGCACTCCAAGCGACCACGTGCTCTTTTCCAAGCCCTGTATTGGCCCTGTACTGGATCTGTACTGGGACAGCTAGCTGCTCCTTCACCTAGAGCCAGCCACTCGCTACTTCGAAGTGTCTGCCTCCCCTGGGCCCGCTTCCGTCTGGATATCGCCAGCCGTTTTGGCACCTCTCGCTCCCGCGCGCGTCGGCAGCCGTGCTCCAAGTCTGTTAGCTTTCAAAAACCTGGCCATCCAAACGCCCATTCTTCATTCTTCCTAGTCTCTCGGTGAAAACCCTCCTCCAGAGTCCTTCGGAATGCCGCCTTCGCTGTCGTCGTCGTCTTCGTCACGCGTGGTGGTATGTCTCGTCACGGCCTATTGACTGCAGGCCGCGCAGCCCTGACAGGTCGTACATGTAGTAGGATAGAGCCAAGCCTGACAGTCGATCCCAGAACGTGGGCTCCTATTTCTCGGGGATCAGCGACTTCGCAAGTCTTCCACCGGCACGCACGCGCTTTTGCAGCCGCGCATCCTGCTCCCGTTGCAGCTTGTCGTATGTTCCAGACGCTGCCGGCAGCGAGGACAGTCCGTCGCTGGTGCCACCGTGGCACTTGCCCAGCTTTTGCTCGTAGTATTGTTGAGCAAAGCGCCCGAGTGGAAAGGCCGGCAAGATTTCCGGCACCTCACCACCGTTCTGTATGAGGAGTTCAGCCATGGGAAACGGCACCACCTTGGCCTCCTGGTCTGATGCGCTTACGCTCAGCGGTGGTGGCGTCGGTGATGGCGAGGCAGGGTCTGCGGCTGCGAGCGCAAGCCAGACCGCGTGCGTCCCTCTCATCTTGTCGACCGCGTTGGGGCTTGCCTTCAGGGCCAGAGCGTAAAGTACTTGCTGGATCTCGTTCTTCTTGATGGCCGCCAGCAGCATCTCCTCGGCCGTCGCGTATCTCGACAGCGTCGACGAAATGGGTTCGACAAACGCGCGGTCCACGTATTTGACCGTGATGAACCGCAGCCGCTGCTCGCGCGTCGCCTGGGCGCCCGGCTTCATGGACGGGTCCAGCTTGGCCTCCCACACCATATTGGACACTCGATTCCCAATCAGCAGCAGCACCTCGACAATATCGACCGTGAAGGATTTGATGTCTAGCGTCAAAGATCGCACTTTACTGATGTGCGTGCCGAGCGACCGATGGATGCCGCTGCATTCGATGCACAGTACGATCCCCAGGTTGATCGACACCCACTCAACCTTGGCTCCCGAGTCGCAGTCGGCACACCAACAGTTTCCCTGGTCGGCTTCACGCACCATCTGCAGCAGCTTGTCCGGGTTCTCGTCGTAGCCTGAACTGGCTGTTCGCATCATCGCCGGTCTCACCCCGACTGTCGTTCGTCGTAGAGGTAGAGCACTTCCGGCGCCGGAGTGATGGTGCTGGTGCTGGTGCGGGAGGCCACCGCCGTGACCGACCGACTGTGCCTTGCCCATCAGCACAGATACGATGTCTCCTTTCGACGAGTAGTCACCAGGGCCCCGAATGGGCCCGCCCTTGTCGTGCGCGGCTCGTCCTTCCATGGCGCTCTGCAAGGCGTTATTGATGGATACGATCCAACTGTTCATGTCCTCCTCCGACGTCGCTTGATAGACGCGCTTGAAACTCGGTGTGATGACCTCGAAGCAGAATCTTCTCTCTGCATTTCGCGCTTCGCGTACCGACGCCATTCGGAGGTCGATTGGATCCATGTGCAGGTCGAGTCTCTGCTTCCAGTTGCTGTATTCGGACAGCTTGCCTTGATCCAAGACGATCCAGAACCTGTCTCTCTATTAGCGGCGCTAGCGTCAAGAACGCGGCGAGAACCCCGAAACGCACTTGTGCCAGCCTTGCTTGTTCAGCGTCCGTGGGTCGACATGCCCACCGGGCCGGTTCAGTGCCCAGAGAAGGCCTTCCTTGCGCTGACTGATGGCCGCCTGGGTCGAGTCTCGCTCTTCCAGGTCGCGAATCCCCTTGAACTTGGATGCTTGCGCCGGGCTGCCGACGACGGACTGCGCGAGGCTGCCTAGGGATCTCGAGAGTTCCACACCGTGATCGACGCTGGACTGACTGACACCTATGGGGATTGCGCTCTTGGCCTGGGATCCGGTGCTGTCGGCACGACCAAGTTCGGAGTCGGAGGCGCTTCTGGTGTTTCCGTTGACGTGCGCCGCAACCGGGTTCGCGCTGGCCAGGCTGGCTTGCTCCGGCTCCAAGTAGGGTGTGTTGCTCTTCTCCAAGACCCGCCTCTTGACCTCGCGCTCACGGCGGCGGTATTGGTACTCTTTGTCGGCCTCTTGAACTTCGCTCGACAGGGCGTCTAGCTGCGGGAGTAGGCCTTCAATCTTCTTGGCGGTGGCGAGAAAGCCCTTGGTCTGAGCTTCGGCGTATTTTGTGAGGTAAGACAGAACCTCTTGTTCCTTACGGCCTCCGTGGAGATCTTGCATAAAGCTGGAGTAGTCGAAGCGCTTCAGCTCAAAGTTGCGCCGCTTGTTCTGATACTTTGAGTCGCTTTCGGCCAGCTTCTTGGCCTTGACCGAGTCTTGGCGCTGTCCTAGATAGCGCGAGACATAGGCATAGTAGTCCTTGCTCTCTTCCTCAAATTCTCGCTTTTTGGATTCCGCCGGCTTGATGTCGAGCTGATAGACCTTGCTGAGAGGCTCGATGATGATCTTTTGGAGATTGACGGTGGTTTGTTGTTGGTAAGTGAGCACTTGACGGGCTATTCTGTCGAAGTAATGCTCCAGAGCAGGCTGGACAGCGTTGGCGTTGGTTGAGGAAGCCTCGCGTAGGGCATCCATAAAGGCTATGAACGCGTCGTTGGCCTCAATTTGGCACATGTGAGCCTGTTCCGCTCGCTTCAAAACCCTCTTCATCTGCGTTCGCATGTTTCCGGTTTTTTGCTCCAGCGCCTTGAGGGTGGCACGGAAAACGGGACCATCGTCACTGACGGACACGTCGTCACCGAGCCGGGGACAGGAGACATCCACCTTGACGGATTCCTTGGCCAGCGGCGTCGTGACCAAGGCATTGGTCTCGGGAGGTAGGAGTGGTGAGACTGGCTCGTCAACGTCGGCGCCACCGGTGAGCCGAGAATCGACCGACCGCGACGACGCCACGCGAATCTGAGGGGGGGAGGCCAGGAGGAAAGGCGGCGAGGGCGAGCCAGGGTGGCTCAGAGAAGAGCTTGCGCCTAGAGAATTTTGTTATTTGTGTCACTCGTAGCAGCAATACTCGTCGAACGATCAGACGTACTCGAAACCCAGTACGAGAAGCTAGCCAGAGTGATAAGACGGTGGCCGCGCGAGTCGTACTCGACGAACTGGGTGTCTGGTCAGCCCATTGGCTTTACTCATGTAGCAGGCGATGGCAGGAAAGGGCATCTCACACTGCACGAGTTCCTCCAACCGCCTCCACGATCTTCGACGGGCTTAGGCGGCTTCCACTTCCAAGTCCATTCGAAAGATACCAATGAACTACCGTTGGTGGAGTAGTCGCCTACCAGGTCGACGTTGGCGTTCTTGTGAAAATTTGGGTCGGCGTGGAACTCGCGGGTGACGAGATTCTCGACTTCGCGCGAGGTAGAGGCGCTGACAAAGGTCAGGCCTGAAATGTTGGTATCTGCTTGTGTGGATACAGTGTCGGACGCGGCAGAGTGCGACGGCTGGCGCATGACGAAGGTGAAGGTTAGGATGAGCTCATCATCTCCATTGAACTTGAGGAGGAACGACGGCGGGCTCGTCGGGCTAGACTCGGGGTCCTGGAAAGGAAGGGGTCAGCCGCGCGACAGACGCCGACACCAAGAGCGCGGAACGAACCTGGACGTATTCTACAGGAGAAGGGTCGCCGGGGGGACGAGAAATGGATAGCCTGTTTGGTGACGATGCAGTGGAAACGATGTTGACAGAACTGCGCTTGCGTGGGTTCGTCACGACGAGCGACGAGATGGAGACTGATAGAGACGGCGGTCAGCCGGACGACGCGTGCGCCGAGAGCAGACAGGGCATACGCCGACTGTCGTCGCGCAGGAACAGGGCGGCACCGTCGCCGGGCCGGCTGCTGACGTTGCCCATGGGGACGGGCGGTAAGGACGGAGCGACGTGCAGGGCGCGTTCGGGCGGCTCATGAACAGCGAGGGCGCGCGGCGGACGTCAGGGCCGGGCGAGGCGGCCCGGAAGGGGCGGCGGCACGGCGGCAAGGCTCGGCGGAGAGGCTCGACAGGGCGCTAATAGCGATAAGCACGGGAGCGAGCTAAGGAATGACGTGATGATGAAGGGGGTCGCGGGTGAGCATTTGACGATGGCCAGGATGCCGACGGCGCGCGCGAGAGAGTGTGGCGCAGAGAGAGAGAGAGCGAGAGGTAGAGAGAAGGAGAGGGCGAGGGAGGGCGAGGGAGAATCAGAGGCGGCCGGGATGGCGGCATCTGGCGGGGGGGCGGTGGTGTGTGCTCACGAGGCGAGAGAAGGCGCGACTAATGTATATAACTAACTAATAAAAGAACTCACAGCCGTACCTACATGTATGTGCTCTCCCTCCTCTCTAACTGACTAAAAGTTAACTTGTTCACTCATCTTGCGTCGTCCGCCGGCCAACGACGAAGTCTGGCCCATAGCATGCCGGGGCACGGGGCGCGCGAAGACGCTGGCGCCCCCAGGCAGGGCCGCCGTAGCCTGTCGTCCCGCACGGCACCTCGCCGGGGGCATGCGTACCCGCGAGGTACCCGAGGCCATACGCCCACGGTGCCCAGTGTCCGCCGCCTGCGCGGGCCTCGGCACTCGAGGCCGTCGACGCCGCCAGGCCCCGTGATGCTGCTGTTCATCTCCGCCCCACGGCAGGCCCGCGACGCAGGATACGGGTAGAAAAGCGCCCGTCTGGCCGGCTTTCCGCCCAAGCATCGAAGGCGGAAGCGAAGCGTACGGGCCAGGGGGCGACGACTTGCAGCGTGTTCAAGCAAGAGTCCCGCGGCGAGGCTTGAAACAGCAGCGTCCAGAGGGCCAGGCTCGAGTCTGTCATGGGGCGCCCCCCCAGGGATGGATACTCCCGGACACACACCACACGCCCGTATGGATACGTGGACGGAATACGTAGACGGGACCTGGCCCAGCCCTGTGGAAGCGTAAGAGCTGTGTGGTGTGTCTCATCTCGCACCTGCATCCGGCGAAAGAACGGGCAGGGGACCTGTTCGTGGACGTGAGCAGTATGCTGGTCCATCTGCGCGTCCTTCCTTTCTACATTCATCTTGTCAGTCTTGCACACCCGTCCCTTGCTGTGGTGCCGAGGCGCACAGACAGCATCGCCGGCGCTGCCTTGGGACACGCTCGAGCAGGCCAGGCCGGCAGACGAGTGGTGCGATGATGCGAACCGCTGCTGATACGTGTCGGGGCCTTGTCTGCCGTCTTGGGCCACGAAAATTCTCATGACTCAGCATCGTTCTAGAAAGCCTGTTTGGTGGGGCCCAAGGAGAAACGCGGCTTGGCACTGTAGGTGGTGCATCGCGGAGGAGCAGACAGACAAGCCAGCCTGGCTTCACTCCACCCAGAGCCTACCAAACCATGTAAGTTTTATTACCTTGATATTGGTTTAGCTTTCTTGAAAAGAGGCACGACGTAAATATGGAGGAGGCTTGATGCATCTCTATCGCGCCCGGGCTTCTGCTGTCCCCTGCCTGCCTGCCTGCCTGTGCTGTGCCATCCATGTCGGAGCCGAGAAAGCCTCCTAGACTCTCGCAGCGCACAGCGTCGGGGCCGCGTGTTTTGGGGCTGTTTCTTGTCTATGTTCTCGTTCGTCCAGCGTGGTCGTTCGCATGCGCATGATGGTGATGACGCTGGTTATTCCGGGCGGTGGAGTGTTTATTAATATTAATCGACCAAAAAAATGGGTGCCCGATCAATGGCTGCCAGGCGCCTGAATGACGTCGTACAGTGCTGTCATTTGATATTTCTTGCCCGTCCAACCTACCCTAAACCCGACGCTCAAAAGTTGAAGCCGCTACACTGAAACGGCGACCTTGCCAGGCCTGTCCTCAATCTTTCGTCCATCCAGGCCTGTCTCATCCATCATCTCTCTGCCCATGACTGCCTACTCGACTGAGCCGTCCTGAACCGCTTTTCGGTGCACGTGCCTGCGCCTTTGTTCACTCGCCTGGCTATGACTCACGGTTCTCAACCCCTCTCAAGGACGCTTTCGCCAGGCGCCTCTGCCAGACGCTGAAGTCGCCTCGCCACCACGCTCGCTCACATTCGACCATCGACCAACTCGTGCACGAGTATGTCTTCGGCACCTCGTCTGCCTCCAGCCTCAAGCTACCCCATCCCTTTGCCGTTCAGCTACTCGACCGTGTCGGCGGCGTCGTACGCGGCAGCGAGCCGCTCCCCGGCTTCAACGACGCGGCCGTCAAGCGCAGCTTCGCCGAGGCATACACTGCCTTCTCCGAAAAGGCCTTCCGCAAGACCATGGATAAGGAACGCAAGTTCGAACACTTCGTCTTCATATACTACTCTGCCGCCACCAAGGCCGCCCAGAAAGGCCGTGCTCCGGACGACGACTCGTGGAAGATTCTTCCGGACCGTCACTTGGCCTTATTCGTCCGCCTTGCCGCCAGCGTCCTCTCCAACCATGGACACGACCGTGACCGGCCTTAACTCATGTCGAGGCTAAGCTCCCTCGAGAGAAAGCTCCTGACCAACGACCAAAACCTGGCCCACACCGGTGCTGACCCAGCGGGCAACACAGTTGACGTCGTCGTTCCTCTGAGCCATGATGTAAAAGACATGCCCATGGTCCAGACCGTGGCCTCCATCTTCGGTCTCAGCCTGTCCGAGGTTCAGGCAGAAATCGACTACCAGTGTCCCCTGTGGACGGAAGAGGCCGCGCTCAAGGACCTCAAGTCTTACCAACTTAGTCTCAACTTAGACCAGCCCGGCGCCTTGCGGAGCCAAGACTTCGGCTCGAAAAATGCCTTCAACGAGTGGAAGAAGTCCGAGGCGCCCCATCTGTCGCAGATGATGCTTGGCATCCTGACAGCCAAACCAGAGCTCGCCAAGAAGTCGTCCAGCCGCACCGACAAGCCTCTACCCAGCCGTCCACAGTCCGTCTACGGCAACGATGCGACGTTGGCGAGCCCGAGCCCGAGCCGCCCAGTGTCTTTCTTTGGCGAGGGATTTCCTGGTCTCGAACCGGCCATGAGCCTTAGCTCACTTTCCATTGGCTCCGACGCTGCTGGCCTCGACGAGTCAATGTATACATTTATCTCCCCCAACCCCAGGGCGTTCTACACATACATACTCTAGCATGCCATGACCTTCGATCAGCTCCACATCGATCCGGAGGCGACCTACACACCACTGTCGAGGCAGTCTCAGAGGCTGATGACTGAACTATGCGTGCGCTGGCGATTGTCTCAGTCTTCTCGGCTGATAGCACTTCTCGAGGTGGCTGCCCGTAAGTTTATCGACTAAGAGATCGTCCCGACCGAACTGGACGCCATTTTCGACCTGGTCAAGTCGCCTCTATCCGAGGTCAGGAAGCCTCCACGTCTCGCAGTACTCGGCCCCTCTCAGCGACATCAACTCCAGCCGATGGACTACCCACGACCTTGTCGTCTACCAACAGACCTTGCAAAGCCTCCACGACACGCTTCTACGCGAGCTTTACACCCTTTTGGGACAGTATTATGACACGAAGCCTCCAGACATTGGTGCTGTCATGTTTCTTCTGGATAATCACATCGGTAGCGACCCAGTCTTTACACCGCGTCCGATGGTGCAGGTCGATTTCACAGACCATTTGGAGCAAGGCCTAGCTCAACGCGCCGCAGATGTTTATCGTGAGTACATGGAAATGGAGATACCGGCCCATAAGGAGGATTGGGAGTTCGGTTACATTGTCAAGCTCGGCAGAGCTGTCACCAAGTTGTGTGTTCGAATCCGAAAACGCTACAAGAACAGTCCGACCATCATGGGCGTCAATCCGCTGGATACACTGGTAGCGCAGGTCCTCCCGAGCTTCGAGCATGATGCCGGCGCCATCATCGAGGCCATCATGGGCGGCACTCGTCGGTCAGGCCTCGAAGTCGACATACAGGACGGTTTCGAGCTATACCGAGAGCTGGTTGAGGTGCGCCGCATTCACAAAGAGTCGCTCCCGGGCGTCACGTTTGCGTTCAATATTGAAGACGCGCTCGCCGGCTTCGTCTGGCGCTACATCCGTAACGCCGAATCGAGGATCGCAGAATTTGTGGATCAGGCCATCAAGCAGGACTTGTTTGAAGTGCGACAGGACGGCGCAGACCAGACATCGCGAGATTCCGAGCGACACAGCGTGTCTGTCATCGATCTATTCATGCTCTTCCACCAGACCATCGATCAAGTGTCGGCGCTAAGGTGGGACAAGGACGAGCATCAAGCCAGGCTCATGACGGCACTGGCGCGGACAGTTGCGACGGGAATTGGTCATTACTGCGATGCGGTGGATCAGAGATTTGCCAAGGAAATGGATCGTCTTTCGGCCGAAGAGCTGGCAGCACATACAAGAACGGCCCAGGAGAGGCTGTTGCAGATGGCCAAGGAAGCGTGGAGCGCCAAGGACAAGCTAGAGCCCTTTCAGTTCTATCCTCAGGTGAGCGGCTCCCCTGATTATCTTGTCAAAGCCACAGGCGGCTGACACAGGTGACGGGAAAACAGTCGTTTGTCAAGCTCAACAACATCGAGTACGCGATGCAGGAGCTCGACAAGGTGGAGAAGAGCATGGACTCGGAGGCGTGTGCGTTGGTGCTCGAACGGATCGAGGGCCCCAAGATGAGGAAGGGCAAGCCCAACAAGTACACCTTTACCATCAAAATCATGGAGGCCGAGGACGTCAAGGCATGCGACCCCAATGGGTATAGTGACCCTTACGTGGTCTTTGGCGATGAGTACCAAAAACGACTTTAAAAGACGCGCGTCATCCATCGCAGCCTCAACCCGCGGTAGGACGAGTCGTTTGACATTACCGTGCAGGGCCCAGTCAACGTGATTGCCACTATATGGGACCACGATAGCTTCGGTGAACATGATTATGTCGGGCGAACGGCGCTCAAGCTGGACCCGACGCACTTTGGCGACTATCTGCCTCGCGAGTTCTGACTCGACCTCGATTCCCAAGGCCGGCTGCTGATCCGGGTCAGCATGGAAAGCGAGCGAGACGATATACAATTCCATTTTGGAAAAGCCTTCCGCCAACTCAAGAGGACGGAGAGAGACATGGTGAGGAAGATTACGAACAAGGTAAGAGCAGCAGCGACAGAGCAAGGCCAAGAAGGGACATGGGAACAGGCGGGCATGGCTGATGGATAACAGAGCAGCTCACGACGCAGATCAACGCGACGTTGTCGGACGAGACGTTACGGAACTTGCTGGGGACGGGCGGCATCGGGGCGTCGGTGACGAGTTTGTGGAAGAAGCGGACAGGCAGTACGGCGCTTCCAACACCGAGCCAGATTGAGGAGGTACTGACGCCTCTCTTTACATACTTTGACGAGAACTTTGCTATCATGAAGTAGACCCTGACAGAAGCCACAATGACGGCCGTCATGACCCGGCTCTGGAAGGAGATGCTGTTGACGGTGGAGAAGCTTCTGGTACCGCCGCTGTCGGAGAAACTGTTGACGAAGCGATCACTGACGCGCAAGGAGCTCGACATGGTGTATCACTGGCTCGAAATGCTCTTCAACTTCTTCAACGCGCGGGACGAGGCGTCCGGAGAGCAGCTGGGGGTGCCGGCCGAGGCCCTCAAGTCGCCTAAGTGGCACGACTTGGCATCGCTGAACTTTTTCACTTTGAAGACACCAGCAGCCTGGTGCGCGAGTCGGAGCGGATGGCGACGGCGATGGCGCAACTGGCGCAGCAGTCGCTGCAGCAGAGCCGCATGTCGGCGCCGGCCAGCTTGGGAAGCACCAGCATCAGCCTGGGCATAGGCCTGGGCCAAGTGGGCGCGTTTGCGAGCATGGGGACCATCAAGCGTGGCAAGAGCATCATGATGAGCCGCAAACTGGGCACGATGCGGAGGGCCAAGGAGGCGAAGCGGCGAGAGGCTCATGCAGACCCGAGCGACGACATGATCCTGCGGATCTTGCGAATGAGGCCCGAAGCAGCTCAATACCTCAAGGAGAGGCACCGGCAAAAGGAGCGTCAGGCGGCCACGGCGGGGCGTCGCTAATTGTGAGGAACAGCATGATGCAGGGATGGAGCACGGGACACGTCGGGCGAAGCCAGCCGTCGCGGTGATCGGACGGACGCGTGGACGATGGTATTGAACTCTTTTTTTCTTTCTCAGGAGCCCGTCTGAATCACCTGGTATTCATGTGCGCTCCGTCATGTGTCCAAGGATGAGTGGAGGGATCATAAGGGATTACGAAAAGGAGGCTGCTATTTCAGTGCCGTTTTTTTAACGGAGGGGGAGAAGCCTCGGGAGAGGGGGGGACGCCCGACTTAATCATGTCGAACGACCACGAGCCCCTTGAGTACGGGGCGTCAACTTTATCGTGTACAGTATCTCGGGCACGGGTGTGGATAGGATGGATGGACGGATCGGTTGTCTTCAGCATGCGCTCACTCTTGAAGGCGTGCCGGGATTGATAGGTGTCCAAGACAAGTGTCATAATACATTTCCTCTCCTCTTGGGCATGGCGTCCAGAGCAAGCATGAGGCAGGGCGGCAGTCCAGGCCGTGAGGGGCAAAAGGACCACGTGAGGACCCAAAGCGCGCAGGGGCTTGGTTTCCAACTGCGTATGGATGCTCGCGCGTGAAGCTCGATGCTATCAAGCGTTTCGAGCTGAGCGCAATACCGTCTCTCTCCAAAAGGGCGTGAGAGAGCAGGGCAGTGGGCGGTGAGCGCGTGTGTTCGGGTCGCATGATCGATCAGCTGTGACGCTGGACGCGGACACCAGCGGAGGCTTCTGTCATCAGTCGTCCGTCCGGTTCAGCCCCAGCACGCCCAGGGAAGCCGTCAATTATGAAGACACAGGCAGAGGCGCTACATCCTGCTGCTGCTGCAACGACAGACAGCCTCGTTTTGTCGGATGGAAGTGCTTGTAACTTGACTATATAATGGAGAATGCGGTAAGTGACGAACCCCGCGGAGGAAGGGTCCAAGATAATGGGTGGTTCCATCAAGGTACCAGAACCTGGTTTGGCTGGAAAGGCACGTGCATAGTCGTATTCGTTTTCGAAAGACGTTTTGCCAGATTTGGCCATCGACGTCACACACGTCGCGTGAGGCCTGGAGTAGGCGTGGAGCCCCCTCCCCTTTTCTCCTATCGCACCGTTTTCGCACTGTATTTCTAAGCCACCAGTGCCTCTCCAAGACGGATAGATGCGACGGGAGGACTGGCCAAGGACGAATAAATAGACAGAGTGAGGGGGCAGTTTGGAAGGGAAGAGCGAAAAATAACAAAAGATGGTTGTGCATCCCAGAAGGAGACGGGACCAGAAGCGCCGGCGGACGATTGGGCTCCAGCTGGGCCCTGCACACCCTTTCCCCCCCTCTGACTCTGTACAACTCACTGCGACTAGCCCTAGGGGGCTCTCCTTGTCGCGACGTCGGGTTGAATGAATATATGCGTCGGCCTGTGTCAGACGACCATGGTATCAGGTTGTCGGCGCCCTACTGCCATCATTCATCCGCGCCCCTGACGGTTGGAATTGGCGGCCTGTCCAGGGCACTGCCCAGGGCAGCGAGCGACATGTTGCGCCACCAGTGACCACTTTATCTGTCGTCGTATCTGGATTGTATGTATCTTGTCCGTAGCCCAAAGGGGACAAAAGCCGGCCAGCGAGCGGGACATTTGGCTATTGTCGCCAGCGATCGATATTTTGCCCTCCGCGCGCTTACACAGTGTGCACCGACGCCCGTCGTTCATCCACCTTTGTGCCCTCCCAGCGCCTCCTAGGCCATGCACAAGTTCTGCGACGACGAGGGAGAGACTAGGCGACCAGTGAGAGCAATATAAAAGGCTTGCGAAAGCCCGAAGCAGCGATTGATGAAACGGCTTGTTCGCTCCCTCTCTCTTTTCAGGTTATGCAGCTATGGCGGTGACGGGTTCGGCATCCCCTTCCCTCTCGCTGAGGGAAAAGAGTGGAAGGGCAACGTCATCGCCCCACCAGCCGCTGGGATCTCACTTTCACAATATGCTTGCTTCCATTCATACAAAACCGCCCGCATTGTAGTGGGTGCTTGCTAGCGTGAAATTATCGGCGCTTACGAGGCAACGTGTAAATTATCGGCGCGGTATCATGTACAATGTCGTATGAACATGACGCGCTTCCGTATGGGGATCAGATCTCCCTTCCCACAGACGCTGCAGAGAAGGCTGCGAGTCAAGCGCGCTGCCATTGAGTTTCGCCGAATTATCGCCCCTGGAAGAAGCGAGCCACAGAACCACCGATGATAATTAACTGTGATAATGCCCACCCAAGGTGAAAGGGGCACACCCGGGAGCCCGGGTGGAGGAGGGATATACGAGGGCGAGGCAAGGGGAAAAGCCAAGAAAAAGTCAACGGCAGAATTTGAAGATGGGGCCAGGAGGGGAGCAGGGTGGCCCAGTCCTCCGTTCCGGCGAGATTTGGGGGCACGACAACTTCTGCGGGCGCGAAGACGGTGACGCGGAACCCCAGCAATGGTAGCCTGGCCAGTCGGTCGGACAAGACAGGTGCGGTCTCCGTCTATGTACGTGCCGTGGACGGCTAAGATCATGACGATATGACGATGGCATCGTCGTGCCGCCCTCCATTTCGCCCAGCCGGCCACCCACAGGTGCGCATCCGAGGGCGTATGCTACAGTAGTGTTGGCCTACTGCCAGGTATTTAGGGAGCAGTGATAGACCGAACTTGGTCGCCTCAGCACGAAGACGATGCTAGCGCCGAGGAAGGAGTGAGATCGGGGTAGACGACCGACGAGAGTGGCTTCTTGGGAAAGCCTGGTCTCTGGATTCCCCCCCTCTAGTTATCGGCAGATGCTGGCTACTCCAGATTAGCGTTCCGCATGTACATCGCCGCCATTTGTCAGCAGTTGGGACTTGCTGCTGCGAAGACAGGTCGTGGGTGTGTTGTCGTGATACGGATAGATAACCCGACCGCATGCATGCGTGCACGGAGCACGAGCACGCGACCAGTCCACCACCGTTCGCCGGGTGTTCTGATTTAGCGCTGCTGGTTGGATGGAGGGCATGGCCAAGCTTGAGCGGGCCTCGGGGCGGAGATAGGTCGCTGCTGCTCGTGGGCTTCGAAAAGGCTCGTTTCTCGGCGGCGTACCGAACGGGCCTGGTTCGCATCCCCGAATGCGCGAGCCATGTGGCTCGCCCCCTGGCCCGATTCCGACGAAGAAAAATAGGCGGGCAGGTCACTGCTGACACAGGCAAGTTTATCCTCCGCACTGCCGGGCCGCGGGCGCCCAACAGGCATTTCCGCCCGCACATTCAGACGCCGAGGAGAGGCAGCGAGGTCTGTGACGAACAAGCCCCGGGGCCTGGCCTGACCTGGCTGGCCGAAGCACCGCGGCGCTGATCCAAGCCGGCGCACCCAGACAGCGAACGCGCTTTGCGCGTCGCCCGGTACCGAGCAGGTACCTCATCGGGTGGATGCCCAGCTGGTTCCCGACCGGTACTCCTGGCCACGGCCGCGGCCCGCTGGAGTTGCTTGCTACGGTGGATGCGCGCCTATTGTAGCACCGGCACGCGCCCCGGGTGACCGCTACGAGGCCCGCTACGAGGACCGCTACGAGGACCGCTACCCTGTGCTCCACCGCCCTCTCCTCTCTCATCCCTCCTGTCTCTCTCCCTCGCGCCCTCATTCCCTTTTTGGGGCTCCGAATTACCGCCAGGCGGCCGCGCATTTGCTTCCCCCTCTGCCATCTCCGTCTGCGTCTGCTCGCTTCTCCATTCCCAGCGTCCGCGTACGCGCTCGTCCTGCTGCGCCTTCGCCTGCCGTCGACGTCCTCCCTCGCTCATCACCAGGTCGGCCTGGCCGCATCCTGCCGTCGCCGGTCCTCTGCCGTCACGACTCAGCGCCGCCGTCGTTCCTCCAGCCTTTGCCCTCCCCGCCTGTCGACGCTACCGATCGAACGATGCCGGGCCACCCGTGCCGGCTTCGTTGATTTGTTGCCCGGTCGTCTTCCGTCCAACCGGATCTTCTTCATCCCTCGTCCCCCTCCCCCAATCTCCTTTCGCGGCGCCTCGGCGCTCTCCTGGCCTGCCTTCTTACTCACCTCAAGTCTCGTTTCGTCTCGTGCCGCCTCGCCTCATCCCCGTCCCTCCTGTCTAGCTCTGCCTTTTCGCGGGGCTGCCGACTCTGCAGTCCCGCCCATCGTCGGCGACATGGTCGATGATGCTGCCCTGGCCGCGGCGGCCGAGGTCGTGTCGCTCGCAACGACCCACAGGTCCTCCTCGGCCGCGGCCCTCGGCTCAGGCGCCCCCCTCAAGTTGCCCGGTCGCGAAACGCCCGCCAAGAGGAGCCTTGAGATCGAACTCCAGAACCTCGCTCTCCGGGTTGGCCAGCTTGAGAGCAGCGCCTCGGCCTCGGCCATCGCCGTCCTGCCCGAGACGCCCATCGAGATCAATGACTCCCTCTTTGGCGACGAGAATGGCCCCAATCGAGCCGCGGCCTGCAGGCCCAGGATGTTCCAAGCACACCAAGGTACCTTGGGCAACCCGATCCTTGTGCCTCGCCGACTGACCCAAAAAAGCGCTGGAAGGATTGCGAGAGCACGTTGACGACCAGTCCAAGCTACTCGACAGTCAGCGCCGAGAGCTCGCTGGCGTCAACGCCCAGCTTCTGGAGCAGAAGCAGCTGCAGGAGCGTGCCCTCGAGGTCCTCGAGCAGGAGCGTGTCGCGACACTGGAAAGGGAATTGTGGAAACATCAAAAGGCCAATGAGGCTTTCCAAAAAGCACTTCGAGAAATTGGCGAAATCGTCACCGCCGTTGCGCGCGGCGACCTGACCATGAAGGTTCGCATGAACACGGTTGAAATGGATCCCGAGATCACAACCTTCAAGCGCACAATCAATGCCATGATGGACCAGCTGCAGATTTTCGCCAGCGAAGTCTCCAGAGTCGCTCGCGAGGTCGGCACCGAGGGTTTGCTGGGCGGACAAGCCCGCATCGGGGGCGTCGACGGCACGTGGAAGGAGCTGACCGACAACGGTAATAGCCCAGACGCGGCTTCCCGTCTCGTTTCCACGCCCCTATTGCTAATCCGATGGCTTCTTTTCCCTCTCCAGTCAACGTCATGGCCCAGAATCTCACCGATCAAGGTGCGTTCCTCTCCCGCACGCAACGGACAGGACTCGACTGGTTCGGTGTCGTGGCTGACCGACCCCGACTTGCAGTGCGCGAGATTGCCTCCGTGACGACCGCCGTGGCCCACGGCGACCTGACCAAAAAGATTGAGCGACCGGCTCGGGGCGAAATCCTGCAGCTGCAGCAGACCATCAACACCATGGTGGACCAGCTGCGAACCTTCGCCTCCGAGGTCACCCGCGTCGCCCGAGACGTCGGCACCGAGGGCATGCTGGGTGGCCAGGCCGATGTCGGCGGCGTGCAGGGCATGTGGAATGACTTGACCGTCAATGTCAACGCCATGGCCAACAACTTGACGACGCAGGTACGCGACATTATCAAGGTCACGATGGCAGTCGCCAAAGGCGACCTCACCCAAAAGGTCCAGGCCGACTGCCGAGGCGAGATCTTCGAGCTCAAGTCGACCATCAACTCCATGGTTGATCAGCTGCAGCAGTTCGCCCGGGAAGTCACCAAGATTGCGCGCGAGGTCGGCACCGAGGGTCGTCTTGGCGGGCAAGCCACCGTGCATGACGTCGAAGGCACGTGGCGGGACCTGACCGAGAACGTCAACGGCATGGCCATGAACCTGACGACGCAGGTGCGCGAGATCGCCAAGGTCACGACCGCCGTGGCCAAGGGCGACCTGACTAAGAAGATTGGCGTCGAGGTCAAGGGGGAGATTTTGGAGCTCAAAAATACCATCAACCAGATGGTCGATCGCCTCGGCACCTTTGCCGTCGAGGTGAGCAAGGTGGCCCGCGAAGTCGGCACCGAGGGCACCCTCGGAGGACAAGCCCAGGTTGCCAATGTCGAGGGCAAGTGGAAGGACTTGACGGAAAACGTCAACACGATGGCCTCGAACCTGACTGTTCAGGTGCGGAGCATCTCAGCCGTCACCCAGGCCATTGCCAACGGCGACATGAGCCAGACCATCGACGTTGAGGCCAACGGGGAGATTCAGGTGTTGAAGGAGACCATCAACAACATGGTCGGTCGCCTGTCGAGCTTTTGCTACGAGGTGCAGCGCGTCGCCAAGGACGTCGGCGTGGACGGCAAGATGGGCGCTCAGGCCGACATTGCCGATCTCGACGGCCGTTGGAAGGAAATCACCACCGACGTCAACACCATGGCCAGCAACTTGGTGCGTTCCCTTCCTCCCTCTTGACCCGTTTCCGAGCTGCGATGAGCCGCCGGGAATCGTGCAAATAAAGTAATGACCGATGAGCGGCAGACGACCCAAGTGCGTGCCTTCTCCGACATCACAAACCTGGCCACCGACGGCGACTTCACCAAACTCGTGGACGTGGAAGCCTCGGGTGAGATGGACGAGCTCAAGCGCAAGATCAATCAAATGATTTCAAACCTCAGGGACAGCATCCAGAGGAACACGCAGGCCCGAGAGGCAGCCGAGCTGGCCAACAAGACCAAGTCCGAGTTCCTCGCGAACATGTCGCACGAGATTCGCACGCCGATGAACGGAATCATCGGCATGACCCAACTCACGCTGGACACCGACCTGACGCAGTATCAACGCGAGATGCTCAACATTGTCAATAACCTGGCCAACAGTCTCCTGACCATCATCGACGACATCCTGGATCTGTCCAAGATCGAAGCCAGGAGGATGGTGATTGAAGAGATACCCTATACATTGCGGGGCACCGTCTTCAACGCGCTCAAGACTTTGGCCGTCAAGGCCAACGAGAAATTTCTAGACCTGACCTACAAGGTGGACAGCTCTGTGCCCGACCACGTCATCGGCGATTCCTTCCGACTGCGGCAGATCATCCTCAACCTCGTGGGCAATGCCATCAAGTTTACCGAGCACGGCGAGGTCAGCCTCACCATCAAGGAGTGTGCTGATCTGGAAGATGTGGGCGCGGGCAAGTACGCGGTCGAGTTCGTCGTCGAGGATACGGGCATCGGCATCGCGCAAGACAAGCTCAACCTCATATTCGACACCTTCCAGCAGGCCGACGGCTCCATGACGCGCAAGTTTGGCGGCACCGGCCTCGGCTTATCCATCTCCAAACGGCTTGTCAACCTCATGGGCGGCGACCTGTGGGTGAACAGCGAGGCCGGCAAGGGCAGTCAGTTTCACTTCACGTGCCGTGTGAAACTCGCGTCGGACGACACGGAAGCCATCAAGAAGCAGCTTCATCCCTACCAGGGTCACCAAGTCCTCTTCGTCGACAAGGCCCAGTCGAGCTCTGGTGCCGAAATCGGAGCGATGCTCGAGCAGATTGGCCTGCAGCCGGTCGTCGTCGATTCGGAGAAGAGCTCGGCCCTGACCCGGGTCAATGCTGGCGGGGCACTGCCATATGACGCAATCCTAGTCGACACCATGGACACGGCTAAGAGGCTGAGGGCGGTGGACGACTTCAAATATCTGCCTATTGTTCTGCTGGCGCCCGTGGTGCACGTCAGTCTCAAGTCTTGCCTGGACTTGGGCATCACGTCGTACATGACGACGCCTTGCAAGCTGATCGACCTCGGCAACGGCATGATCCCCGCACTGGAGAACAGGGCGACGCCGTCGCTCGCCGACAACACCAAGTCGTTTGAAATCTTACTGGCCGAAGACAACACCGTCAATCAGCGGCTTGCGGTCAAGATTCTGGAAAAGTATCACCACGTCGTGACCGTCGTCAGCAACGGCTGGGAGGCTGTCGAAGCAGTCAAGGAGAAGAAGTTTGACGTCATCCTCATGGACGTTCAGATGCCCATCATGGTGAGAGCAAGTCGGGGAATGAGTGGAATGACGGGACTGACGATTTGGCAGGGAGGCTTCGAAGCCACCGGCAAGATCCGGGAATACGAGCGGAGCATGGGGACGCACAGGACACCCATTATTGCTCTGACAGCCCACGCCATGATGGGCGATCGGGAGAAGTGCATCCAGGCGCAGATGGACGAGTACTTGTCGAAACCGCTGCAGCAGAACCACCTCATACAGACCATTCTGAAGTGCGCCACCTTGGGTGGACCGTTGTTGGAGAAGAATCGCGAACGAGAGCTTGCTATACAGGCGGACGCCAAGTCGTCGAGCCACAAACAGAGTGGCCAAGGGGGCTTCTCGCGGCCGGCGCATGAAGGACGGTCCTATACCAGCCGAGAGCCCATGACGGGCGCCGGCCTGGCCAGCCCGGCCCTGGTGACGGTGGACCAAGAGGATCCGTGGGCAAGAACACGTCACGGTCTATCCGACATGCGGAGTATCTCTAGCTGATTCATCCGCCTTTCCGGCCGCACTCGACTCTTCTTCCACCAAGATGACATGCCCGCTGACCGGGACGCCGTGTACGCCTTGGCGCCTCCGGAGCATGTCCCGGCCGGCCGTGATGCCGTGCGAGCTCATCTCGGCCATGTCGGATGCCGCATCTGTTGGTGCCATTTCTTCCGAAAAGCCTCCCTTCCCCTAGCCTGGGGGGTTGCGGCCTGGCCGCCTTCTCAGGCATCACCTCCCGTGTCGATTGTCACGATTGATATTTCTACCCTCTTCATTCGCCTCTTCTTCCTCTTCCTCCTCTCGCCTCGGCTCGCGCGTGCTGGCAGCAGAGCACTCCACGGCACCTGGAACATTGAGAGTCACTCCTCTCAACCTAATCCAGGGTCGAGTGAAAAAAAAGTATCATTGGGAGGGAGGGGGAATTTTCATGGTCACGCTCTACTTTCACCTTGTTGTATTTTACATGGTGGGCGTTTTCATCGGGGTTTTGTTCCCTGTCATCCGGGCTCGAGCGGGGTTCTGGGGTCTTTCTCGATCCTTTGACCGTGATTTTTTTAGGCCCATCTATCATTGACTGCGTCTCGGCCTCTGCGGGTATGCTCGTCTTCCGGGCTTGTGCATGCCTATGAGCGTCCCAGTGGCAGGGGGCGACTGCGCGTTGCCTGTTGTCTCTTGGGTCGGACAAGTGGATTGGAGGAAGAGGTCTCTCCTTGACCTCGACAGATCATTCTTCTACATGGTTTTTAAATCTCTCTCCACCCCTCTTCCAAAAGCGAACATTTGACCAAAGGCACGCGGGCGGAAAGGACATGGTGAATCAAGAGGGTGCATCGCGCCGATATTACGTGTCGTAACACCAAGAGTTTTGCCGAGGACCCGTGAGGTAGATAACGAGGCCAGATTTGAGAAAGGTGGGGTTCACGCTGAAAGGAAGTATGCGTCAATACAGGAAATGACGACATGAAATTGAAGTCGTGAGTAACGTGTGTATATTGCTACTTGATGAGGCTCAAGGGAGGATGGGGGGCTGGAAGGCTTCACTCTGCACTCGTCCGTAGTGGAAGACATTCTCGATCGAATCGAACGACGTTTTTCGGCTCACGCCTGTTGATCCCGTGCTTGGGAGAAGAGGCAAGTGGTGTTGGGGTTACATGTCGAGTGAGAGGCAGGTGTTGCATAGGTGTTGGCTGGAGAATGGCCCGGTGACCTGTGTGACGCGGGCCGGGCCGAGTTGAGATTATACCTTGTGTGTGGACTGGCCGAATAGAAGAAAAGGGGCAAGTTCAGGGAGAACAGCCAGTCAGCCAGAGCAAATGGGGAGCAAGAGTGCATCGGTGGAAGGCGTAGGCGGCCGGTCAAACCCGCTTCAGACCGGCGTCCTGGTCGGCGCAAGGCTGCTTCTCATCTTTGTCGCCTCCCTCGGTTGACGGGTGCTGGTAGAGTGGCTCGGCCTCGGGCGAGGTGTCGCCGGCGGCTTGTGAGTTGGCGGCGATGACGTCGAGGAGAGCATCGAGCGTAGACTCGAACTTTGAAAGACTGGTCTCCATGACCGCAGCGGCGCCTTCACCTCTGAGGGGCGGGGGGGATTAGTGCGCGCAGGGCGAGGCGGCGTTAAGCTGGGGGGCCTCTGCAGAAGAGGGTATTGACGGATACCTGACGAGGTCGTGATAAACCTGTTGCGGACGGGAGTACGGCGATATGGCTCTCTTGGTCAGCTGGGCTTCCTCTAGGTGGTTTGTGTCGACTTGCTGTCGCGTGTGGCATCGGAGGGGAGAAAGGGGGTAGGGAAGTGCGCTTGACCAGCATCATGCGCGGGGAGGGGGGGCGAGGGAGGCAAGGCACTCCGAATGCAGCACCACCGGCGAGGCAGGCAGACACGGGGAGGGTGGAGAGATCTGATCTGAGGAGTGAGCTGATGGCCCATACGGCGCGGTGGGGAGGGCCGGCGACGGCGGCGACGGGACCGGAGGGGAGAAAGGGGGTAGGGAAGTGCGCTTGACCAGCATCATGCGCGGGGAGGGGGGGCGAGGGAGGCAAGGCACTCCGAATGCAGCACCACCGGCGAGGCAGGCAGACACGGGGAGGGTGGAGAGATCTGATCTGAGGAGTGAGCTGATGGCCCATACGGCGCGGTGGGGAGGGCCGGCGACGGCGGCGACGGGACTCCCGTCCCGCCGAGCTGTAGGGAGCAAGGAGGAGGGGAGGTGATTGAGGGGGGGGTTGATAGCCTCAGTCTTGCC
>KN173765.1:185654-225549 GCA_000758425.1 Nilaparvata lugens yeast-like symbiont | reverse complement strand
ACTAACCCTGAATTGGTAGATAAAATAAAATCTTATATAATTATTACATTGATTTTCAGATAGTTACACTACCTAGGGGTAGAATCTTAAATCGATCACCAAGAAACTTAGCCCGGTAATCAATAATACCTTGGCTAATTATATTGAAATCTTTTACCTTATTATTGCGAAATCCTATAAGCAATTGTCGAAGCCCCAAGATATACTTTTTTCTCTGTTCCTTATGATAGTTATTTATTACTCCAAGCTGAAGCAGAATTTGATCATCTAATACCATATAACCCTTATACTTAGCATCTAACCCCTTATTATTAATCTCAGATAAACGTACCAGAAACTTTCATATGATCAAAATGTTGGAATTGGCATTCTATACCCCTTGGACACACGAACTCGTTAAGCTCATCCGGGCATACTATCTTTCGTACATCGATTTTATTACTATATGTTAATGACCGTAATCCTCCGGTAACTGTTTGCCTAAATTCAGGGTGAAACCGGTAAGCTCGAAAATACTGCAATGGCGTCTCGTATGGTATGAAGTGGGATCGCCTAAGGTCCGCAACTGCACTTGTACTCTGGCATAAAGCCCAACTCTTCGTAGTATTTTCGGGTACTGATTTTGTTGGCGAAATCATGCCGTAATCTACTATTCTATTGCTAGTCTCCCGTGAAATTATTGGTATTTGTTGTGAACTTATATCTAGCATGGCAAGCTTATCTTTTACAGTATTATCAAACACTGTAAGTCTTTCTTGCTCACCCGAATCTCTCATATATATTGAAGATATCATATCCTGACTTTCAGATAAATCAGTAGCAGGCGACTCGTAGATAGGTATAGGTATTGCCTTGCCCAACTCTTGGTCAGTCATCGGCTCGGAATCTTTTATAACTGAATCACACTCTGAATTCTGATTATCGTGCTCAGGCTCAGACTGCGTACTAATGCTGGCTGGTAAATTACCCACTTCTTGTTCCGAACTAGTGTGTGCTGAACAGCCAGCATTGGTTATATCATCTGCGTTTAGCTCATCCCTGTTTGAGCCGAGAGAACCTTGGATCATCTCCCTCTTGTCTGTTAGGCTGTCATTCTCACAATTAGCTCTAGAGTTTATAGCAGGCGAGTATTCTGTATCTTCAGTATTGATTGATTGCATAGAGGCCTCAAAAACATGGTACGTCACCGACGGAATAATTATCGTCTGCTCTGTTTCATGTCTTCCGCTCGATGCAGATATAAGGTCGTCTCTGGGAAACTCACTTAATAGCACACGCTCGCCAGGTAAGATTGCTGACCGTGAAGCCGCTTCATCTGAATCGGCGTCTTCCAGGTCTTGCTTCAGAACCTCTTCTTCCTGTATTCCCTCTCGGATTTCTTGTTCGATTTTCGCAATCTGAGACTGCAGCTTCTTTAACTTCTCGATCTGCTCCCTGCGGCGGGCTTCGATAAACGGTAACCTCTCGCTGGGGGCTCGCGAGCGACTATGCCTTCTGGCTGCCTCGTCCGAGCCTGATTGACGGGTGATACTTGTTCGTATACGAGGCATCGCGATCGCGACAGTTTGGAGTACAGAGTCGTCATTGCATGGCGTGCAGCTCCTCTCCAGTAGTGGCGACGGTGCACCAGAGTCTCGAGAGCTTTCGTTTGGCTGAGATCCTATTGGAGACATTTGCCTAGATAGCTTAGTCCTTTTGCGCGCTTCGGCTTCTGCTATCTTGCGCTTCATTGCCTCAATCTTCTTGTTCATGCTTGCAAGATCTTCGATTCCGCTATTATGACTCGAGCTTCTTGACGGCGTGACAGCCGGTATTTGTGTTATGTCGTATCGTAATGGTTTCTCCATCACATAGCCATGTTCCTTCGACATGGCAGCTTTTTGAGGCGATAATTCGCATTGTTCAGTTAAAGGTTGAGCAGGCATGTCGACATCCATCTCCGCATCGTCTTCATCATCACTAACGTTAATGAGAAACGGTCCAGTTTCTACTTTTTGATCAAATGGACGTTTGGTGGAGTTCACAGACTCGAAGGAGCTCCTGTGAGTCTGACACGACGCGGGCACGAGTGGCGGTTGTGGAGTTGACAAAAAAAGGCCAGGTATTGAAAGTGAGGGTTTATCAGAGAGGTTTACTTCCTTGGACGAATCAGTGGCATCAGGCATGCTTGCGGTGGCTTTTGAAATGATAGCTGCACCCTCTGAAACTAGATTATCTGCAAGCTCAGAGCTTGCAATAATGGGTTCTTTAACCGACTGTAAGCCTTTAGCTTGAGCCAGCTTTTCGCGAGATTTGCGAAGTTCTTCCATTTTATGTTGTAGTAGCTTTGACTTCTCCGTCTGTGCTTTTGGGCAAGGTTGAGCTGTTGGGATAAGAGCTGAAGGCGGTGATTTTACCGGAGCTTGGGCAAGCGTTGAAATAGCTGCTGCGGGTTTCGAACCTTTGGCGGCCAGAAGCCGCGCTATACGATCCTTTCGTTCCTCAGACTTGTCAGCTGTCTTTGGAGACTCTTCTAATGCTGGCTTTGAAGGCAAAGACTCAGATTTGAATGCGCTCATCTCTGAACTTTTTATCGAAACAACAGCCTTTGATGCTATGGCGTCGTCGACTTGAGATTGGCGAACGTCCTTATGAGCACTAATTCCGAGATCGTCGAAGAGTGGGCCTAGTACTGCATCATCAATGCCTTCCTCAATAAAATTCTGATATTTTATGTTGAGTGGGATCAGTTTCTTGATAGCGTCTCGAGCCTGCTTCCTTGCTAACTGTAATGTGTTGAAAGGCGAAGAGGAAACTTTTGCGCTGGAAAGACAACTCGATTCAGTTGACGAGACAGTCGGCTGTGAAATCTTGACGCGACCTTGACAAGCCTCATTAGCATAATGAATATTAGGAAACCAAAGACGGGGGCTTTCACTGTGAAGTTCAGGCATAGGCATCGCTTGAGCGAGGCTGTCATTGTTGATCTCGCGCGGAGATAGGTAGGGCGAGTATGATCCGGAGCGTTCTCGAGCCATTTTTGCAGGAGCATGATGACCTGGAAGCCATTCCATTCTTAATTCCGATTCTTCGGTAGGAGCACATGCTCCCGCTGTTGGTGATGCTTGTCTGCCATATGCGGCAGTATTGTTGAGTGGTCGGTCTCGGGTACGAAAAGCTGTTGTGGGATTGCCAGGGCCCTCAGGGCAGAGCATATTATCTTGAATTTCCCCTTCAGAGATTTCTCCCTCTTCTGAGACGTCAACCGTGCCGTCACCGCATTCTGCGGTTACAGTAATGTTTGAGTCTCCAGTTCGAGGAGGCCTCGAACTTTGTTCCTGTTCCGCTGCCCGAAAGGACTGGGATACATCAACCAAGGCTCCGGGCTTTTTGTCCGTTTGAGGGCCTTTGGATTGCGGCGAAAAATCTAGGCCTAGGCCTGGTATCGTGTTGCGAGCGTAGGGAAAAGATGGAGAAGGGTCATTCACATGGGCTCCCATCGGCCCATTCAGTATTAGAGAAGGCCGAATAGAAGATGCACCGTCCGTTAGGTTCAACTCCATATGATGCCCCCGTGACCCATCGAATCTCTGCCCGGGTGGATTCATGTTTGAAAATTAGTTTGGTGACGAGCCTCCACGCGACCTTCCTCGACCGGCTCTCCAAACAGTGGAAGGCCACGTCTTGGAGCTTCAAATCCACGAAAGATTGATAAGCAAGCGCTACACGTTTTTCTCGGTCGCCTTCTTCCTCAAATGCCTTTGTGTTTCAAAGATCCGCAGGCATCCACTTTTGAGAGTCCTGGCGCGTCGCAATCCTCGGAGGTTTATAGTTACGGCGTAAAAGCGTCTGTCGAGCGGATTGCGTCCGACCACAGATGAAGGGAAGTAATTGGCGATGTCGTCAGGGTCTCCGCGTGTCGCAGGCGACGGAGGTTGTGGCCAAATTTTATGCTTACGCCAACAAGTTAAGGAGGCAGCTGAGTGCGCTAGCCCCTTTTTAGCTTAGCGCCTCGACAGATGCCCGAGCGTTTCAGTCCGACTAATGTCACGTGTGTACCATATGTTTGCCTTGGCCAGGCGATTTCCCCAGCAACGGCATGAACTGGCGATGATTCCTTTCATCGGACGCAACGACGCGATCTGACGCGCCCTTCTCCCCTTTCTGAATAGTTTATGACCGTCTTGAATTGCTTGTGCTTCAATTATTTTCTTTGCCTTTTTTTGGGTACACTGGGAGTCAGTGCCTGTGGCACGTCCTCGGCAGTTGTTTCCCTTGCTTCGAGCCATCGTTTGCGCGCGCGCATGACGGTTACGTACCCCACGACGCACGACAAGTCGCTGTTCATGATCGTGACGTGCCATGACTTTCAACGCCAATGGCTCTGCGCATCGTCGCAATAATGTCTTCTTGCGAGTCGGATCATCTTCTACAACTCCAACCACCACCACCAGACCCAAGTCTGTCCTATTATCGTCGTCATCGCCGCCTCAAGGTAGTGCATCTATTTTCACTTCCCATAGCAGATCACAGTCCAGCAGTTCTCTGGGCTTAGTGAACACTTCATCCGGAGTTGCATTGCGACACCGCCGAAGCGACTCCAAACATGGAACTCCGACGTCGAGCACTTTTGCCCCGTCTTTTATCAGGGAGGAAGAGTTGAGAGGATCAAGTCCGGATGTTGTCAATGGTATTGAGGGAGAAAATGACTTCTCAGGGAAGCGATACGTGTGGCTTAAAGATCCACAGCAAGCTTTTGTCAAGGGCTGGGTGGTTAAAGAGTTGGATGACGATCGTATCAAGATTCAGACAGATGATGGAACAGTGAGTTACCCCCTCCTTCTGTTCTCTCACGCTGGCATGCTTCTAATCTGACCGCAGCAACGAGATGTGGACGCCGATAGCGTCGATAAGGTGAACCCGGCCAAGTTCGATAAGGCCAACGATATGGCCGAGTTGACTCACTTGAACGAAGCGTCGGTTGTTCACAACCTTCAAGCGAGATACCAGTCTGATCTGATATATACCTACTCTGGGCTTTTTCTCGTGGCCGTCAACCCTTACTGTCCTTTACCCATATACAACAATGAATATATAAACATATACAGGGGACGGGGTCGGGAGGACACAAGACCACATATATTCGCCGTGGCGAACGAAACCTTTAGAAACCTAGTTGAGGAAGGGCGAAATCAAAGCATCTTGGTCACGGGAGAATCCGGTGCCGGTAAGACGGAAAACACGAAAAAGGTTATCCAGTATCTTGCTGCTGTCGCTCAGCCGGAGACGAGCTCGAAAATCAAGACGCAGCGCTCAAGCCTATCCCAACAGATTCTGCGGGCCAACCCTATACTTGAAGCCTTCGGGAATGCCCAGACTGTCCGAAATAATAACTCGTCGAGATTCGGAAAGTTCATACGCATTGAATTCAATCGGGACGGGGCAATCACGGGGGCTTTTATCGACTGGTATCTACTCGAGAAATCGAGAGTGGTCCGCGTCAATCCCCATGAGCGAAACTACCACGTGTTTTACCAACTCCTGAAAGGCGCCAACGATCGCACCAAACAAGAACTTCTACTCGAAGGACTCGGTGTCCACGACTTCACGTACACTCGAAATTGTCACGATAGTATAGCTGGTGTGTCTGAAAAAGACGAATGGGACTCGCTCATTGATGCTTTTGATGTCATGGGCTTTTCGGAAGACGAGCAACTCTCAATACTGCGAACTGTCGCGGCCGTGCTGCACCTCGGGAACATTGATGCTATCAGAGAAAGCCGAGCTGCCGATCAAGCACGTCTGGCCCCAACGGCAAAAGAGCAGGTAGTCAAGGTCTCCAGACTGCTCGGTGTTCCATTGGAGCCATTTCTTCAAAGCCTACTTCATCCCAAAGTCAAAGCCGGCCGTGAATGGGTTGAAAAGGTACAAAGCCCGGAGCAAGTACGTTTGAGCCTCGATGCGTTGTCCAAGGGCATCTACGAACGCGGATTTGGGGATCTCGTTTCTCGAATCAATAAGCAGCTTGATCGCAATGGAAAGGGCCTAGACGACTCGTACTTCATCGGCGTTCTCGACATCGCAGGCTTCGAGATCTTCGAGGCGAACAGTTTTGAGCAGCTATGCATCAACTACACGAATGAGAAATTGCAGCAATTTTTCAATCATCACATGTTTGTTCTCGAGCAGGAAGAATATGCCCGGGAAAAGATTGAGTGGCAATTCATCGACTTTGGGCGAGATCTGCAACCTACTATCGACCTGATCGAGCTTTCGAACCCTATTGGCATATTTTCTTGTCTCGATGAGGACTGCGTTATGCCTAGAGCGACGGACGCGTCGTTTACGGACAAGCTCAACTCCTTATGGGGCAAAAAGTCGGTTAAGTATCGCCCTTCGCGGCTTGGACAGGGCTTTGTTCTTACCCACTACGCGGCTGAAGTCGAATACGCGACCGACGGATGGCTGGAAAAGAATAAAGATCCGATGAATGATAATGTCACGCGACTTCTCGCCTCGTCTTCTGATAAGCATATAGCCGCTCTCTTCACTGACTGTGCCGATGTCGACGAATATAGCAATTGCGGGAAAAGCCGCGTCAAAAAAGGCCTTTTCCGTACAGTTGCTCAGCGTCACAAGGAGCAGCTTCACAGCCTCATGGCCCAACTTCATTCCACGCACCCTCACTTCGTACGTTGCATCTTGCCGAATCATAAAAAGCGGCCTAAGCAGTTCAACAATCTCCTAGTCCTGGATCAGCTCCGCTGCAACGGCGTTCTTGAAGGCATTCGCATTGCACGAACTGGCTTCCCCAACCGGCTTCCGTTCACGGAATTTCGGCAGCGATACGAGATGCTCTGTTTGAAAATGCCCAAGGGATACTTAGAAGGTCAGGCGATGGCGACGCTGATGTTGGAGAAGCTGGACCTCGATAAGGCTCTCTACCGCGTCGGTCTCACAAAGGTGTTTTTCAGGGCCGGCGTCCTCGCAGAACTGGAAGAGAAGCGCGACGCTCTGATAACTAAAATAATGACTCGCTTTCAGTCGATGGCCAGAGGATACATGAAAAGACGCTCAGTCTACAAGAAGCTTTTTCGAACCGAAGCGACACAAATAATCCAGAGAAACTTCCACGTCTATCTGGATCTTGCTGAGAACCCATGGTGGCAGCTCATAGTCAAGATGAAACCTTTGCTCAGTACAACCAGGACTGCCACCGAAGTCAAGCGATGCGACGCCATTATTAAGAAGCTCACCGACAATATGCGTGCCGAGACCGAGAACCGACAAAAGGCTGAAGAGGAAAGGAGGAACTGTCACTCCGAGATGATGCGGATTCAGCAAACCCTAGAGAGCGAGCGCGCTTTGGCACTTGACAAGGAAGAAATATTTAAGAGGCTCCAGACTCATGAGGCTGAGCTAGAAAAAAAGCTTTGCGGTGCCCTCGAGGATCAGGAAAGGCTAGACGACCAGCTTGATGATCTTATGCAAGCTAAAAATCGGGCAGAGCGAGAAGTGGAAATGTACCGCACGCAGCTCGAGCAAGCTGCAACGCTCATCGCTAAACTCGAGGAAGAAAAACGTCAGCTGTTCGCCAAGTCTGCGGAACTTGAAAATGCGGTTCGAGAAATTTCACAGAGACAGTCTGAGCGTAGCGAAAAAGAGGCAGCCCTGGAAGACGAGTTGCAAGTCTTACAGAGCCGGCTTGCAGTGAAAAAGCAAAAGGCACGTGAAATGGAAAATCGACTGCTCCAGGCTGATCAAACCTTTGAGGTAAAGCTGCACGCGGCCCACAAGGACTTGGATTCGACCAAAGTGCGTGAGGTTTTTGCTCAAGCAAGACAATGACAAGCTTCAACAACAACTCATGCAGTTGTCGAAGACTTCGACCGACTACGAGGATCTCGTCCGCAACAAAGAAAGCGAGCTTGCCCTTTTGCGGAGTGACAAGCGAAAATTTTACGCGGATCTAAGGTCATTGGAGGATCAAAAAAAGGTGCTGGCGGACGAGAAGGAGAAGACTACCCTCAGGTTTCGGGATGTCCAAGCCGAACTCACTGTGATGAGGTCCAAAAAATTGCAGCTAGAGCGCGAGGCTGAAGAGGCTAAAAACCTACTCGAGGCACGACTGTCTGAGGATGCCCAAGCCGACGAAAACCGAACCCTTCTCAAGTCTCAGATCAAGGATTTAAAGGAAGAACTTTTCAAAACACAGCGGGACTTAAGCCGAGAGCGTCAGTCTCGCGATGACGTGCTCCTCCTGGGCGAACACAAGTATCAGTCTCTCCAGGAGGAGTTTGAAAGACTAAACGAGTCCAAGATTATCATTGAAAAAGAACTCTATGCTCAGAAAGACACCCTGAGACGGACCACGGAGGCTCGTGCCACGGTAGAGAAAGAACGAGATGAGGCTCGGGACGAGATTCGACGACTACGCGTTGCGAAAACTCAGGCCGAGGAGGCCCGCCTCCAGGCCGAGTTAGCCGGTGAGAAGCAAGCGTCCAAGGTAGCACGAGAAAGAGAGGAAAGTCTCCGCAAAGACCTGGAGGCGGCTCAAGACCGGCTACGATGGTTTGAGGATGAATGCGGCAAGCTCAACCGCCAGATCGAAGAGCTCAGCAAACTGCTCTTGTCTGCAGGGGAGTTTGGCCTCAAGAACGATCAGGTCAAAGAACGGATGGAACAGGAGCTCAGCACGGTCAAAAGTCGACTGGCAGCCTCAGAAAATGACAACCGCGCACTCTTGAATAAGCTGCAGCAGAAAGGACTTGAAATCGCCCGGTCGGCCTCGCGGGCTACCGAAGCTTCTCGAAGCCATGTGCTCTCCGCTCAACGGGAAAAGGCTCGGTTAGAGGAGCATAACTCGAAGCTCAACAAGCAGCTCGGCGATGCGCAGATGACCATCGCCTCGTTGGAGAAGAAGGCTGAGAAGTTGCAACTCAACCTCGAAGATCTCAACCACGAGGTGGCCCGGGAAGCCCAGAGCAGCCGAAACGCTGAAAAGGCATCATCGGGCTTCACTGTCCAGCTTGCCGAAGCCAACCGGACGATCGATTCAGAGCGTAAACAGCGCGCGCAGGCTCAAAGCACGATTCGCTCCATGCAGGCCTCGCTCGAATCGCGGGATAAGGAGCTTGAGGAGCTACGGGCGCAGATGCTGAGCGCTCTCAGGACAGTCGATCCGGAAGTTCATATCCCACAGGCGGTGGATGAATGCGGCGAGAAGGCACTGCTCAGAAACTTTGACCTTGTGCGAAAGGTTGAAGAGCTCCAGCAAAAGCTACGGGCTCAGACGGTGGCGAGGAGGAATGCCGAAAGCCAGTTGACGGAAATGCGAGCTTCGCGCAACGATACACCGAGCCGACCCAAGCTGGAGGAGATTCACTTCAATGAAACTCCCCGTAGCAATGGCTCTCCGACGCAGGCGCGAACGGCGCGAGGAGGCGGCCGTCACACGTCAAACGAGGCATCAACGCCGACTCGACGCGTCCCGGACTCGGATTTGCAGGGACCGACGTGTCCGGACAAGGCGGTCGACTCGATCGGCGTCAACGGCCGAACGGACGTCAAGAGCGAAGTCGAGGAGCTCCATAATCAGCTTCAGCTCGCGCAAATGCAAAACCGACAGCTGCAATACCGGCTTGACCGGAGCTCGCCGGGTCCGAGCGGCTACGAGGAGCAGAGTCCGTCGCTACGGCGCATGCAGAAGCTCGAAAAAGTGAACAGCCGCCTCCACGACATGCTAGATGACTCGTTCAAGAAGGTATCGGCTCTGGAGAAGAACATTCGCACCGGCGAGTTGTCAATGAGGGACATCCAAACGCGATCGCACGAAGAGATTCTCGATGTCCTCAACAGCCAGGAAGAATCTCGGCGATCCTTACTTCACAGTCACAAGGATGCAGTGGCCGAGCTGACCGAAGTCAAATCTCATTTCGACAAGATGCGGCACGATCGGGCCAAAGCGGATGTTGAACTGAGAGATTCTCGGTCAGACCTGCAAGAGATGACGCTGGCGCGCGAACAGGAGGCTCAGAGCCGCAGCCAGCTTCTGCAGGAATACACGGATCTGCAGATCCGGTTGGATGCCGAGTCGTCCAAGCTGGCAGATGTCACGTCGAGCCTCGACATGTACAAGAGCAGAGCAGATGAGTACTTTAGCAAGCTAGAGCAGGCCGAAATTGCCGTCCTCAGGGCGAACCGGGCCGAACAGTTCGCCAAGTCGCAAGTGAGGGAGGCCGAGGACACATATGCCGAGGTCATGGCCGAGCGGCAGAAGATGAATGCCGCCATCGAGGAGGCCCAGCGTCAGAACCAGCGACTGGAAGAGAGGGTGGAAGATTTATCGACTGACCTGGAGTCGGTGACACAGGCCAAGAAGAGGCTGCAGCATGAGCTGGAGGACTACCGGAGCCAGAGGCCATGGACATTGAAGACAAAGAGTCGAGCATGGAGCAGACGCGCAAAAAGTATCAAACGGAATTCGCGACGCTCACCAAAGAACTTGATCTTGCGCGTGAGGAGAAGCTTTACAAGCAGGCGGAGATTTCGCGGCTGCGCGAGGAGCTGGACGAGTTGCGGTCCAAGTGGGACGACGAGGTCCTCAACAGCTCGACTTGGTCAAAAGAAAAGGCCCGACTGGAGTCGATGCTGGCAGACGTGGCGTCGTGGCGCGACGAGGCCGCTCATGCGCACAACGAGGCCCAGGGCAAGGTGGTGGCACTACTGTCGCAGGTGCGCACGCTCCGGTGTTCGGTGGACGAGATGACATCAGAGCGCGACTTGCTGCTCCGCGAGAAGCGCAGCGTCGAGTCCCGACTGGAGGAGGCCAAGGCGGGCCTGGAGGAGCTGGCCAAGGGCGAAAGCCCTTCGCTGCGTGACGCGGCCGCTATGGACAAGGAGCTGTTAGACCTAAAGTCGAACCTGGCACACCAGGAGGACATCGCGACGGTGGCAGTGGAGCGGATGCGCCGCGCCGAGGCGCTGACATCAGAGATGCAGAAGGACATTGCGACAGAACGCGACGCCAGCGCGGAGCTGCAGCGACAGAAGGCGACGCTGGAGAAGAGCTTGAACGAGGCACAGCTCAGGCTGGTGGATCTAGAGACCAAGGGCTACTCGAGCGCCAGCCAGGACATCAAGTTCCTGCACAGGCGAATTCAGGAGGCAAGTTCTTTTTATTACAATATTTTCTCAATCCGGCCGATCCGTGAGGCTTGGCCCAGACTAACTTGAGCCCGACGACAGCTCGAAGTGCAGCTGGAGACCCAAGAGACGGAACGCAGCAGGTCGCAGCGGTCCATCCGCAACGTCGACCGCGTCGTCAAGGATCTGCAGAGCCAGGTGGATCGCAAGGAAAAGCAGAACTCGCAGCTGTCCGAAGACGTGGGACGCATGCGCGACAAGGTGGACAAGTTACTGAAGACGATCAACGACCTACAGGCGTCCGAGTCTACGACCCAGCTGTTGGCCCGGCGCGCCGAGCGTGAGCTGCGTGAGGAGAAGGAGACGACTTTGCGGCTGGAGCGCGAGCTGCAAGACTGGAAGGGGCTCAAGGTGTCTGGCAACGGCGGCGGCAGCGTTCCGGGCAGTTTACGCGGGCGCACGCCAATGCTGCCGCCTACGTCGTTATCATCCAAGGCTACGGGCGAGGCCGACGAAGCAGCACCTCCATCGACTGTGGACACGGCGCTGAGTAGGAGCAGCATAAGCAGGTCGCCCAGCCTGACCAAGGGTTTTCTTTGAGAGAATCGATCTCTTCTCCATTTTCTCTTTTTCATTTCCCCCGTCCACACTCCCCCTTTTCTTCGTTACGTCTGTATCTTGGCGCGGCTGGAGGCTTCGCGCTCACGCAACTCTTTCCTTGGAGCGTCTATTTTCTCGCGTGGAAATGTCGTATTTGGTCGGCGCCAAAACCGGAGCGACTTTGCATTGTTCATCAGCTTGACCGACCGTTTCGGCATCGTGCAGACCGCGCTCAGGCATTGGTTGGATAGAGGAAACAAGGCGCATGGGCGCCTTATATGACTTTACACGGTAGCATGGCAATGCAAGGTGGACGAATCGACTGATATGGTCTGGGGCTGCTTTTCTCGGGGAGCAGAGCGAATGCTTTTCTCATGGGCTGACCGCGGCGGCTTTTGGCGGGACGAATGGTAAATGCTTGATTAATGTTAGTAAGCTCGTGTCCGTCGTAGCCCGAACGAACCCAGGGTGGCAAAGGGCTAGTCAGGCATTCATTCTCGACGCCGTAGAGAATCGACTTAACTCGCCTGACTGGCTTGTTTGCCGATTTTGCGTGAATCGCAGAGTGTTCAACAGCGTGACCGTACTAGAATACCCGGGATCACAGTAGCATTGCCATCTCGGTGTCTCATGCTGGGTAGCCCGTCCTCAAGGCAAGGGGAACCCGGCTGACGACCAGAGGGGGGAGGGGGGAGGAGGTAGGGTAGGGCCGACGCAAGTGGTTCGAAGATGTGTTCGAATATATAACTTTCCTTTCCAGAACATTGAGGAAGCCCAAGATATCAACCGTGAGTAACCAAGTCATTCCGTTGATCACGATGAGAGTGCCTCTTTTTTTTGGGGGGGTTGTGATGGGGGAAAGGAGGGAGTGCATAATAAGAGGACCGGATAATTTCTAGACTAGAAGTCACTGCGATCTCGATACCGGCCGCGGCCGCCAAATTTCGATGGCAAAACACAGGAGCTCTGTGTCTGTCTCGCTCTGCTGTAGCAGTAGGTTTGTGATGTCGAATCGGTCAATGTTCAGTATCACGAAACAGAGGCTTTACGCGGCCCGTCAGCCTCACGGCTGCTCGAAAGAAAAAAAGGACCTTCAAGCCCATCTTAGCTTGTGCCGAGTGACTCTGCAACAGATAGTGATTTTCGGCAGATGTGATGTATCACGGGGCTGGTGAATATTACAATAAAGGCACTATCTTGGATGTCGTTTCGATTTCAGAAAGACGCAAAGGAACAATCGGTATGCCTTCAAAATGCGATTTCCAGTAGTTTCCAAATGTGCGGTGTTAACCACTTCAAAAACGGGTTGTGATGACTATAGGTGTTGAAAGTGTATTCGGTTTTTCATATGATGACATAATTGTGTGTTTGTAATCGTCATTAGTGGTAGAGGAAGATGAGAATTAGAGGGAAGGGAAAGGAGGAGAGACAATTCAGTTCAATTCATCACCACATATTTCATGGTACCATCACGCACGGTAAACCAACAATAGGTAAAGTGACTTGCAGAACGAAACTGTAGCGGACCTTCAAGCATTTTTTCCCAACAGCTGGCCTTCGATGCCTCGCGAAATTGAAGACCGAGACGGTCAAGGTCGGCGTGATCATTACACAGAAGCAGATGGCTATGTGCAAAAAAGCTAAATGGTAACCGAGAATTATTCAGGGGACCAGTTCTTACAACACCGCGCTTACCCCAACATCGACGCAACTACGGCAAAACACATGCAAACCAGGTGCATGGAAAGCTCAGATAATCAGATAAATGCCTACACAAGGGAAGCTAGCCCAAGCCATTGGCAGGGTGGGATTCTGACAATCCAAATCTCGTCCCCATCATGCTGCGCAGGCCGCATAGACAAGTAATCGGCGAGGTCCCGGCTACGGAACAACCCTGTTCCGTCACCAGGGCAACTGACGCCGATGCCTTCCACTATCGTAACAGCCAAGAATGTCATCACCAAGGGAAAAGCAGTGGCTAATGAATAAAGTTTTGAAACAGCGGTTAGACGCGCAGAAATCAAATTGAAGACCAAAATGAATGCAGTTATCCAGGGCAATATTTCCGCGGAGGAGAAAACCCAGCTAGCGACCCAGCTGGCCAGGGAGTTCTCAAAAGAGAATGCAACTATACGTCAATTACATGGGGGCACAACAAGAAGCCAAACCAAGCTCGCTATCACGAGCGCAGTTAAAGAACAATTTTGATGATTTTAAGAAAGAAATGATCGAGGCAATGAAGGCAAAAATTCGTATCGCAGCACTGCCGACTCAGCCAGCTGTAACCATCGAAGATATAAAGGCAGTCATCCGGGACACCATTCGGGAAGAGGAACGTTCTTCTCAACCATCCAACCAGCCACCTGTAGCCCGTATGACCTGTGCAAAAGTTGCTGCAGCCAGTACCGCCCTTCCACTGACCGAACGTATTAAAAAAGTCCCAATTCGTCACAAACGTGAGGTCATAGTCAAGATTCCTGAGGATGCGGCGTCGATAAGAGCACGTAATGCGAAAGACACGGTGGCTGGGGTCAACCGGGCCCTTGGCTCAAATTCTGCGGTCGCAGCCCGCCGCCTACCCAGCTCTGACATTGCTCTCACATTCCGAAACAGCGCCCATGAGGCACTTGCGAACCAAGACTGGGTTCAAGCGGCGTTCGGAGCCAGGGCTGTGGTGTCATCCTGTACCTATACTTTTGTGGTCAAGGGCGTGGCACGCTCTATTCTCCACAGAGATTCGACTGATTTCTGCGAAGAGATCAACAAGGAAAATGGGGTCACGGTCACCCGATACAAAGTAGCCACGAAGAAAGTTAACCAGGTGTCGCAATCACACTTGTACCTCTCTCTCCTCACTCGACACAGCAAACAAATTATGCTATGATGGCGTGATCCTCGAATCTATGCTGCACCATTGCGAGCCCTACCACGAGCTTGTCAATCCAAGGCAGTGCTATCAATGCTTTGGCTTCGGGCACCTGGCCAGGTTTTGTACAGAAAAGGTGCGCTGCGGCATATGCGGCGCTGAGGCCCATGAAAAGGCAGGCACAACTTGCCCGATTCTCGGCAAGAATGGCGGTCACTGCCTTAACTGTAGGGGTGCTCATCCAGCCTGGTCCCGAGACTGCCCAATGGTACAGAAACAATGGTAGAAAGCTAGGGAAGCTTTCCTTCTGCGACCCACGCATTTCGAGACAAGTTCGATACCAGTTAGGACCGCCATGCCACTGACAATGGCATCACCACGTACCCAATCTGCGAGTGGCAGAGCGCAGGAGGAAGGCTTATGTGATGCCCCCCCAGAATTCAACACCTTCTCGCGCCCCTCCAACCACTTCGTTACTCCCGATAGTAACCCTGGGCTCCCCTGCTCCTTCTTCCCCGTCTACCGTGCCAGTAACTAGCGAGGCCATCAAGGCCAACAAAGCCGATGCCCCTCGACCCACTATTGAAAATGACAGCCAGCTCAAACCCGCGGCGACCAAGACTAAGAAACGAGCGCGGACAGAATATACGGCAAACGAGGAGCGGCGCCAGACTCTCCGTTCGTCTAGCTCAGCACTTCAACAGCAGAACCCTCCGCAATCCAGTGGTGCGCCAAATGCTGGACCTCTAACTCAATGCAACTAAAAGTGTTATATTGGAATTTTAACCGCAGCCGCGAGAGGGTGCTGGTAGCCCTCAGAAACAAGGCCGAATTTGACCTTGTTGCCATTCAAGAATTTCGGCCCCCTGGGAGGCCTCATGACAGTCCTCCCCCTGCCACAGGCACGCCTTACAGGTTGCTCTATATTGGGGGCGAACACGCTATATATATTCACAAACGACACCCTCCCAGTTGCTAGACAGCTGTAGGAGGCATAACTGGACTTTTGTCAACTTGTACAACGCGATCACCATCGGTGTACTCTAATCACCACCCGAGATTGGCGCTGCTGGGCCGCTTCCAGCCATCTCTCGCGAGCTGGCCTCCCGATCGGAGAACGGCGGATATCCTCTCCCTTTTGCTCTTCTAGGGGACTTTAACATGCACCACTCATCCTGGGACATCCACCGCCGTGAGTCCCGGCATATCCACCACCTAACCCAAACAGTAGATATCTACGGGCTTTCACTAGTCACTCCCTACGGCGAGTGCACAGGATGGGCGAGCGACAAAGAACCTCGACTATCGATCTTTGCTGGGTTTCGCCTGGCATAGGGGCGAGGTACCTCGGACCCGAATACTCACTCGCTGGTTCCGATCATGTTGCGCAGACGGTTTCTTTCTCCATTAGTGAGAGGAGTCCCGATCCTGGGTCCTCCAGATATAAATGGAAAATAATGCCCATTTTAGACGTCGAGAGAGAAGCTGCCGCAGCCATGGCGGGCCTGTCCCACATTTCAAACGACTCGCCGGATGAATCGAGACGTTTGTCGCGGACCTCAATACTAGACTGGACGGGGTCGTCTCCAGAACTGTGCCTATGGCAAAGTCAACTGGACCTTGGTCGAAGGACTGGTGGACACCCGAGGTTGGCTCCACTGTACGCAACCTCCGCAGGGCAAGAAGGTGCCTGCGGCACGACTCTTTGCCTACGGCATGGGAGGAGTACAGAAACCTGTCGAAAGAGAAGATCCTGACAGTTCAAAAAGCTTGCCGGCGGGCATGACGAGAGCATCTTGAGGAGATTAGCCAGGACTCTTCCCGGCTGTGGAACATGGAAAGATGGGCACGCACAAGGAGTGGTATTGCCTCGGAGCCGCCCAAGATCCCGAGTCTGCACCGAGAAGAGCAAAGTCCCGCATCCACGTTCTCTGAGGAAGCGGAAGTCCTGGCGAACCAGATTCTTTCCCAAAGCCACCCCGCTGCCGAGCTTTCCAAGCGAAGCATTGCCCTCTCAGAGAGACCGCATGGATGCTCAGTACTTTCCCATGGAAGTCTCCGCATAAGAGGTGGCCTCAGTCTTAAAGTGTTACGGGTCCACTCATCCATACGGACCAACACCCTAGTAGGCCTCCCGGACGTATATATATCTAGATCACCACCGTCTCTTATGAGCTCTATTCCTTCCTTTCCTTCTTCATAGAAGTTGTTAGATTAATAAATCTTTCGAGCACCTGTTCGACCTCCTGATCACAGCTTTTCCTTGACATAAAGTCAACCAAGCCCTTTAAAGCCCCAGATCAGACCAGCTTCCTGTAGCGTTCCTCCGAGCATGTGGCGCCCCTCTGTCCGAGGCGCTGGCCCACCTCTTTACGGCATGCCTACGAACTGAGTACTTTCCTCAAAGATACAAGAAGGCGGGTCACTGTGGCCTTGAGAAAGCTGGGAAAACGCCCGGATGAGTATCTTCAGCCTGGCGGATACTGACTAATCTCGCTGCTTACAACGATTGGTAAGGTCATGGAGGCAGTGCTGGCAAAGAGGATGACCGAGGCAGCTGGGGGGCTCAATTTACTCCCCGACGGCCAGATGGGCAACCGCAAGAGCAGGTCCACCGAAACAGCCGTGCTTACCGTAACGGAGCTGGTGCGTGCAGCCTGGTACAACAAAGGCGAGGCATCCCTTCTTCAGCTCGACATAAAGGGTGCCTTTGACAATGTACCACACAACAGACTTTGCCAGGTCCTGGACAGAATGGGCTTTCCAACCTACCTGGTTACGTTCATTCGGTCGTGGTTGAAGTCACGTTCTGCACGCCTCCGGTTCGACGACCAGACTGCGGAAACACCACATGCCATCCAACGGGACGTCCCCCGAGGCTCACAGATGTCACCAATTCTGTTTCTATTGTACATTTCCACACTGTTCGATAGACTCCAAACAGCCAATGGTGTGGTCGTTATAGGATTCGTGGATGATACCAACCTTCTCAGCGTTGGCAGGACTACAGACCAAGTTTGCCTCCAGCTGACGGATGCGTGGAAAACCTGTACGGAGTGGGCAGTAGACTACGGGATGGAGTTCGCACTTGAGAAGAGCGAACTCATGCATTTCACGCGTCGCCGTTGTGTGGTGACATCCCGGGTTCAACTCGGCACCACCCACCTTACACCGGTTCAGGAGGCAAGGTTCTTAGACGTTTGGCTTGACCGCAAGCTGTCCTTGAATGCTCACTTCAAAGCCATTCGTACCAAACTGGTCCGTCAAACGAGGGCGCTCACTGGTATAGCCGGGTCAACGTGGGGCTGTGCTCTTACTTGGGCCCGGTCCGTCTATACCATGGTCATTAGGTCGATGATGGAGTACTGAGCCCTAGCTTTCCACGTCTCCTCAACTCCAGGCCACTTCTCTCTCACCAGGGTTGCCGGAAATCTCCAGACAGACCAGTCGGTCTGCCTAAGTACCGTTACCGGAGCCTTCCGAGCTACTCCCATTCACCACCTACAGGCTGAGGCAGATGTTCCACCCCTGGACATCTATTTCTCCTACAGGACGGTTAATGCGGTGGATCGGCTCCGAAATAACGGTACGTTGGACAAGATAGGCGAGCACTGCCGTTGGATTGCTGGTCAGTTGCGCCGAAGAAGGGGTCGCCCCGGACTCAGAGATCGTTGCCCTTTCGTCCCGTTCGCCACCCTACTCTGTGCCACTTCCGAGTGGGCCAATCCCGACCACCTCCAAAACCCAGCTTCATTGAACGACAGGCTTTGAGAGAGGAGTGGAAGGCCAAGTAGACGGCCAAGCAGGCAGCCCGTCGCCTCCACGGAGCTCGCCCACACGCCTCCGACCATCCTCCAACTCTTGGGAAGAAGAAAGTGGCCAAGCTGCACGGCCTGATACCAAAAGTACGTCAGCAGCTTGGTGGTCCAGATGAGGACGGGTAAGATAGGGCTGGCCGACTTCCTCTTCAAAAGGGGGTGCCGGAGGTTTTGTCACCTGTCTGTCGCTGTGGTGCAGGCCGGGAGACCATTTACCACCTAATTTCAACGTGCTCTGCTACCGCTGAAAGGAGACGGACGCTCCGCCAAACTTTGGGCTTTGCGCTCTCGTCAGTCTCTGAGGTACAGGGAGCGCTGAAAATCCCCCAAAATGCGCACACGTTGGCCAGGTGGCTCCTTGGACTTGGACGACTCGACCAGTTCAGGCTTGCCTCGTCTTTGCACACGACCCCGGCTTGGAACCACTCCGGACACGGCCCGCCGCACGCGCCCCCAGGATTTCTAAAGTTCCAAGGGCCTCAAGAAAATCGCGTGCATGGCCGGGGTCCTTGTCTTCGCCATCTTCCTTTTCTCTTCCCTCTTCTCTCCGAGCGACGTCCCACCCCCCAAGAGTCGTTGCAGAAGCATACGATTTCCTGGAGCGGGTTGGGTAGCGTCTGGCAGCTGGGCGCTCTGCCGGGCATTTCCGCGCTCAGCCCTGTGGGTAACCGCCGGCGAGAGCAGGTCTCTCGTCTTGCACAATATCTCCTATGCACCGACAACCGCATTGTGCCCCACTGGGCCAGCCAACTGGCAGCAGGTTTTATGCCCCGGAGGGTTTTTCCTGCTGAGAATAATGACTGAGGTACTAGATGCTTTAAATAGCCCCTAGCCTATGATTAAATAAATAAATATTCAGGGGACCTGCCTGATATTTTGATGAAGTGATGATGCCAGCATACACGCTCTGCTAGCAGCACGGGGCCGTGAAGACAGGGTGAAAAGATACAACAGTCACACACGAGAAGGGAAGGGATACATTAGAAGTATGAGTTGTCCAACTTAGACGGCGAGGATAATGGCTACGATGATGGCGAAAGAATGACATCGTGGGCGGAGCTTATGGACCCCAGTATTGTACGAGGGTTCATGGGGTACCGGATCATAAAAACCATATGGTCGCACAGGCGAGAGGCCTTCGCGGAATCAAGGAACCCACCCAGGCAACCGGTGAAATGGCCCACGAGGCTTTGGGTGCTTGACCCAAAGCCTGTGCCAACTAGGTACAGTACCTTTCCAAAATAAACGCCTAATCCCGATATTACTGGCAAATGCGGTCTGGGTTACCCGTTGGCTCCACCTTTGCAAGGGACTAACTAAGTGCGAGAGAGTTGGCCCCTTGCAAAGGTGGAGCCAACGGGTAGGCTTTTTTTAGGGGACACCCACTGTACCTGAAACAAAACAAGCTTCTGGCCCGCGCCCAATAATTACTCACTAGGGAAAACAACGGTGAGCTCAGTATCACAATCAACAGCAGCAACATAGGGTGACTGGCGTAAAAGAACCCGACTGCGCGAATTAATGGTGCAACATGAAGGTTGCGGCAGGTATTTCTCGCTCTCCCAGTTTGTTGGTCATAAGACCAGAATCCGACTTGCACATGGTTTTGCTGATAGTCTCCAACGCAACAATAACCATTCACAAGGGAGTATTTTTTTTTTAACTTGAAGCACGCCACCGGTGGGGGCCGGGCTGACAGTGTTATGACGCCTTCCTCGTCCCATCCGCGGTATCCAGCCTACGCTTAGCACCCACGATGTTGAATCGAGTGTGCCTTACGCCCAGATTTTCTCCCCCATTCCCTGGCCTGCTGGGAAGCCCAGCGATTTCCCCGTGAGGCAATTGTGTTTAGTTCCGGCCACCACGCGCCCGGACCTCTTGCCACAAGGGAGTATTCATACTTGTGTTGCTCAATATAGGTTTCTGTCAGGGGTGTCGGTGACTTCAGCATTCCTCACGTATTAAGACATCAAGAGGGTGATACAAGCCTACGTCTTTGATACTTAAAGAGGGTCACACAGAACACCTCTATATGCGCTGAGGCATAGTCACGATACCTCTCCGCTGGCATGGTTTTCCTCCTCGAGAGCCGGACTTATAACTGCCTCATGTCTGCGAAGTATACCTCTTGTATATATAGATTCGGGTCATGCCCGGTCCTGAGCTCTTAGTCAATTGCATTCATCTATCGTGTCGATGATACGTTCCTCTCTTCATTGTGCTTGAGAGTTTCAAAAACGCGCGACCACCTCACCCATAACGCGCCAGTTTTATAACCCGTTCGTGTACAGTCTAGTTTGCTACACAAATCATCAATAACAAGCGAACGTTTTTGCTTGGTATCATTGTAAGCGGGAATCGTCGGAATTATGTGGAGGCCGCCCTTCCCCTCTCCCTCCCTCCCTCTCAAAATGTTTCCCCGAAACCTGCACTTGCACCATGTCCGAATGTCCGATATGTGAGCAGGAATCATCTTACGTTTCGATAACCAGTCTTGAGCGGCAAGTGTAACATTCTGCCCAATCTGTAGTAAGGGCGCAGGCAGACGGGGCAGCTCATTGTGCCACGAAGGGGGCTTAATTGAAGGCAGAGGCCAAGCGTACTACATTGGCATCGATCCTATACTCTTTCATTAATTGCGTTGGGCCCCCTCACTGTCCTTCCATCGCCATTTTCTTCGAATCATCGCTTCAGCTGCTTGGCCGTCGACATGGGCAAGACACTCGAGACGTTAGAAGCCGACTACAGATTCTCATGTCGTCTAACCGAGGAGGAAGTTCTTGAAAACGGGGCTTTCACACTGCTGCCCGTTCGCCACAACGTCTATCATAAAGAGGTCAACAATATTGCGCTTGAGGTGGTCGAGCGTTGGAGAGAGGCTGTAGCAGATGGCGTGACGGCGCGCGGTGGCTTCCATGGCACGGAAAACGATATCTCTGGGAGCTTCGACTCCTTGGTCCTGCCCGAGGCTACCAAGGAAAGACTCGAACGCTCTCTTTGGTTTACGCAATTATTTTTTTACTTGATGGTATGCGTCCGTCTCGACAAAGCCCTAGTGTGACGGCATTGGCCAACGTGATTACCTGAACCAAGACAAGGCAGAGGCGCTCTCTCAAGAAGCCGTACGTGCCTCCCTCCCAAAGGTTTTCCACGTCGGTCTCGTGCCGCGGCGACAAGCTTTAGACCAGTCTTTTCTGCAGACTGCTCTCTTTTGTGACTGTTTCTCCTCTCGACGTTTCAATTTTGACCAACGAGAGCAGGTCCACGGTCAGTTGAACGCCCACGTTGCAGTCATCTTGGATGACTATGGCGTCAAGGATCCCGTGTCATCACTTGAAAAGGTCCTCGTGCCTGGGATTCGAGCCCTCCTCGCGATAAATTATGACCGCGGCGTTCCGGTGCTTCAGGCTTGGCGACATTGGGTTTTAAATACGAACTCAAAAGGCATCACGGACCTGGTCGACTTTGACGACTATGTCAACTTCCGAATCATCAATAGCGGCATGCTGTGAGTACATACAAGCGTGTTTTTTCTTAAAGTTCCACACTACCCTATCCAAGTTTCAGCAGCAGGCTCACAGCCATTCTTTCCAACAGGCCATACTCGCGATTCATAGAGTACGGAATGAAGCTGGTGCTGACTGCCGAGGAGAGGGAGTCCGTACTCGAGTTCCAGCGCCTGTCCGTCGCCTGTGTCGCCATGTGCAACGATTGGTGGTCGTGGCCCAAGGAGATAGCCGCGCACGTAGCAGGCACGTCGAGGCTGATGAACGGCGTTTATATCCTGATGAAGCAGCATGACCTTCCAGCTCACAAAGCACGCTCGATGCTCAAGAATTGGGTTCTAGACGAGGAAAAGAAGCTGATGCGCATGCGTGATGAGATTTTATCCCGCAACAACATCTCACCCGATCTGCACAAGTATATTGAAGCTCACCTATGGGTGGTGTCTGGACACGCTCTCTGAGAGTCGACTTGTCCAAGGTATCACAAGCACTTATATTTTTCCATGCCAAGTCAAGACAGCACGTTGGGTTCTTCTTGCTCAAAGATGTGGTCTTGCGATCAGTCCTGTTGAAGCTCGGTTCAGTGTAGTACCATCTTCCCCTCACCCTTTTGCTCACCGAAATGGCAATCGCCTCACCAAAACCCCCAACTTTGAACTTGTAATATGGTAAATTAAAAAACATAATAGCAAAAAATCTAGATCATCTTAAACAGAATTAAAAACATCACTCTCTTATTGGTCTTTTTATAATGCGACCACTTCGGTTAGTGTGCTGTGCCGGCTCAGGTACCTTGACTTCAATCACCGAATATCCCTCCATCTCTGAATCTACCTCCTTCTCTGACGACGTACAATCCACCACCCTAGTCTTTTTTGAACTCCAAGTTTCGGGAACCATCTCACCGGCCGCTGAAGCTTCGACGAAACACATAAAATGTCTATTTGGGTTGGGAATGGCCTTCCTCTTCCTTCCTTTCCTCAACGTTCCCACTTCCTCCTCTAGCCTGGAAAATTTTTGGTATGCTCTGCTGGCGTCTGTTTTTGATCATACCAGCTTTTGAATATCTTGGAATATCCTCTCCAAGTTGCTGCTGATCTGGGTTTCCCTAGATGCCGAATTTGGAGGCAGGTTTTTGGAGTGTCGTCAGACCCCACATACGGCCTCAATTCTAGCGAAGGTCGAGCGAGATTTTTCAAGACCCTTTTTTCACTGATGCTGCAAGATAGACAAAGATGGAAAGCAAAGGAGACAGGAGGAGGTAAAGGGGTCAAAATTGTCATTTCGCGATACCAAGGTGTCACGGACCACCACACCCGGCACTAAATGATCCGAGAAATCTGACTGTCTATCATTTTTATTTATGATAGTTTACTAAACATAAGTAACCTTAGAGCTGATCAGGTTTTGTGTGAATGAAGTTTGGTCAACTTTGTATGGAGCGGAGCCATTTTGGCTGAGCAAAGGGGGGGTGAGATAAAGGTGGGGATGATGGTATCCTGAGTCCACCTGCATGTGTGACGCACAAGTCTCGCCACTGCACTTGAAGCTACCTATATTGCCATTGTAAGTTAAGTCATTCAACGCGATAAGTGCATCGCGATATCTTGTCATTGGTATTGGTCATCCATCCATGACCGCGGTGCTTCTCAGGCGCTTGTTTCATCGACATAGGGTTTGCATAAACGTGGCGTTGGCCACCCGGTAATCGATTCCGAAGCAGGAAAGCTGCTACGAAACTTGGGCAATAATTATAAAGGTCGGGATTGCGGCAAATGATCTCGCTAATTTTTGACTCCTGCACTCAAGTCCATGGTGAGTTTAGCATTTTGGCCTAGTCAAAATGTCTCGTCGTCAGTTGGGGCGGCACTGGCCAGCCAACTTGGCGCGAACTTCTACAACAGCATGTGCTTCTATGCCTGGTGGCATGCTGGGCTATCTACATAATCTTGCTCTCTATCTATCGAATCACACTGCATCCACTTGCACGGTTCCCGGGGCCAACGCTTGCTAAAATTTCCTATTGCTATGAGTTTTGGTTCGACGTTATTCGCCAGGGACGGTATACTCGCGAGATTGGGAAGCTCCATACTCTATACGGTACGCATTTCTCTTGCGGTTCGAGCAACAGACTCGCCGTTGATTCAAGATAGGCCCTCTTGTTCGAATTAACCCAGATGAGCTACACTGTAATGATCCATCCTTCATAAACGAAATTTATGCGTCAGGAAATCGCAAGAGAAACAAGTCACACCACTACGTAGCGAGCTTTCCCGCCAGGTATGCGCTTTGGCATTGTCTCTCTCTCGATATCTCTCTTTCTTTTTCCCGAGTCTGCGAGCTTCTTTGACCATCTCAAACCTTTTCGCAGCATCCGCAAGGTAAAACTCCCGGGATTTCCATACCGCACGCCCGCTACTGATAAATATAGTCAACACGCAGGCGGGAGGTGGCACGGCCGATCATGGCCTTCATCGACTCCGCCTGTCCGCGGTGAGCAAGTTCTTCTCTCGAGCCCAGGTCCTCGAGCTCGAAGAGTTGATCCAGGAAAATGCCCAAAAGCTCTGCAACAAGCTCTGGCCTGCCGCGGCCAGGGGCCTATTGAAGCGGCGGCCGCCTTCAACTGTTTCACAACGGATACCCTTACAGAATATTGCTTTGGCGAGAGCACCGGCTTCCTCGACCAAGGGACATGGGAACCGAATTATAATGGACCCCTAAATGCGTTCTTTAGTCTAGTTCACGTGCTGAGGCATTTATCTTGGTTAACCTATCTGCTGGATTGGGCGCCACTGTGAGTCGAGAGGCAACAGAAAACCATCGAAAAGAATAAGTAAAGCTAAGATTTAATGCCGTAGATGGATTGTGAAGTTGGTATCCGTCAAGATTTGGCAGCTGCTTCATCAAATGAAGGTAAAATGTCTTGCTTCAGATCAGTTGAAAGACATTTTTTCACAGATGAAACAACCAAGTTGACAGTTTCTGCTCCAAGGTCGAAATACCAAAAAGAATAGAATACAGTCCATGAAAGAAAGTTTTGATGGAAATGCCCCAGTGGGTCGTTCTACCGTCTTGTCTTTATGGAGTTGCTCAACTCCAAGCTCCCAGCACAAGAAAAGACAATTGAGCGACTATCAGGCGAGGCGCACGCACTCCTCGTTGGCGGCACCGGATCGACTACTTCCGCCCTTTGTGCCCTGACTTATCAACTCCTCGCGAATCCTCGCGTCTTGGCGAAGCTGAGCGCAGAGTTAGCAACCGTCGTCTCAGACCCTGCCAGCCTCCCTAGCTGGGTGACGTTGGAGAGACTGCCTTACTTCAACGCGGTCATGACTGAAGGCCTTTGTCTCATGTACGGTTCCTCGCAGAGGCTTCCACGCGTCGCGACGGAGAAAGATTTAGTGTACAATGGATTCTGGAAGCCGTCGCCGACTTCGTGTTCCACCGCTGTGAATTACGTCATTCCCAGAGGATATGCAGTTGGCATGTCTGGGTATCTGATACACTCGGACGAAATCATCTTTCCCAAGCCTTCCGAGTTCAGACCAGAAAGATGGCTGGATGATCAGGGTCAAAGGCACATGAGACTTGATCAATATCATTTCAGTTTTGCCAAAGGAGGACGGCAGTGCGTTGCTATGCAGTAAGTCATGGTAGCTCGACCGTCTCTTTTTTGCGGCATAGATATTGACGACTGTCGTTGTAGACTGGCCTACGCCGAGTTTTACATATGCTTGGAAGTGCTGATTGTGTGGGTTTTCCCATCGTTGCAACTCTATCAGACCAAGCCCTCCGACGTCGAGTATGACCATGACGAAGTGATAGGGAAGCCAAAACGGGGAAGCAAGGGAGTAAGGCTTCTGGTAATTGATACGTGAGCCGAATTTGAGTATAATTTTTCCGTGGGAGTTGACATGTGGGCCTGCATTACCTTGGCTGTGTCTTGACTTCCCGTTTCCTGAATGGAGACAGCGAAATGATTGCGCCTACCAATACCAAAGGGTCAGGTCCACCCTGCACGAGACCCCATCAGTTGTTTCCCATCCTCATCACGATGTCTATGCGGTCCCGTCCTAGAAGACCAGGGCTGAAAAACCCTCGCACCGCAGGCAGATCATGATCCATTGGTCACTCAGAAAGCATTTGACATCGGCTGTGAAGTAACCAGTACGTCCGAAGAAGACTGGCGACTAGGCTCTGGCCTCTCCGCGCCCTTCAGGAGCCAGTTCCTTTTCCAGCCTCGTTGGCCCCGACTCTTCTAACCCCCATCATGGCAAATAGGGGAGAATACCATCGTGCCCGGAAGACCAGGCATCCGGTAGATGCAGCTCATAAAATGGCGCTACACCTTGGTGTCTACAATCAAAACCGAGGTAATTTCCATGCAAGAGCCATTGACAATGAATACTTCGTACGCGTAGAAAGACTCCCGCCTGCAGATAGCTTGTCTCGTGAATCCGGGACGATAAGGAGAGCATCCTACCTACATCTTCCCTTACGCAAGCCCAAAGCGGCGGCTTCGTATTGAACTTTGCAGGTCCAATTTTTTCTGCGGCTCTAGAAAGCTCTTACGCGCATCGTCGAGTAGCCTGAAAATCGAAACTGTAACGCCTTTTATTCTTTGTACCTTACAGTAATGGTATCGTGCATCACACCTGCGCCCATGGTAAGCTGTAGCACCCGGTTCTAGCTAGGCTTGACCTACCTCCCAGCTTGACCGTGTATGTGATCATAGCTGACCCGTAACTTGCTTCGATGACGCCGCTGAGGCAGTAGTATCGGTGCCAGCCCATTCTCGTCTTCCCGGCGTCGTCTTCCCGGCGGCCAGTTTCGCCGTTTTCGGGATCTTGTCTAGGTCGAGAGATAGCGTCGCCACGCACCGAGTCATGGAGTTGAAATGAACTGAGGGCTTCGTGTTCTCGCTATTGCTGAAAATCTCAATTTCAGTCTGGGGTGAATGGCCCATGCCAACAGGAATATCACATTGGTACTCGATTGTTGACGGCTTGCCCTCCGGATAGGATTGGCCCTATTATTTGTAAGCAGCTCGCAGCCCGAACAAGGTGGGCGGCTCTCTTTTTTTACCTTTTCAATGAACCAACACATTTCAGTCTCCACCATTTCGTTTTCCTTTTCGGACCAGAAACTAGGAGTGAGTCGTCAGCCAGCTGCATTCGAGGCTGTCTCTGCCGCATTCACTTACGCTTCCTTCGGATCTTGCCTCATCATGTCGTACTTGGTGAGCAGGCAGGTGCCGTAGGACTTCCTCGCAACCCTAGATGCAACCTCAACCTCGGCCATTGGATTCACATTGACCTAATCCGTATATGGCCGCTCCTTTCAAAACGACGATCCAGTCATTTTCAGGCTGTAAGACTTTGATGCCGGCGGGCACGGCATCTCGTACCAAGGACCTGAGATATCGGCTCTGGCCGAAGCCACCGACCAGGACAACCGCGGTGATATCGTCGCCAGCCATGGTGATCTGCTCTTTAACAAGACAAATAATATCCTTCATAATTGGTTCGAAAATCCGCATGGCCATGTCCTCTTGCGGAATTGTAAACCGGTTACGATTGAGCCTAAGATTTTCATCGATCCGGACAGTAAGGGGCTCGCCTTTGGGAGAAAAATCCTTTTTGAACTGTAAAGATGTTGAGGAGAAGCAGCACAGGCCGTTGGTCAAGGGAACTCACCACCTCAAACTCGTTTAAGGCTATGACCAGTGGCTCATCTGCCCAAAACTTTTCTCCATGCGTTTGCTTCAAGTACCGGCGGAATCGTTTGTTGAGCATGGAGGAACCGCACCTGCCACCCGTGCCCTCTGTCACCTCCTTGACCTCGAGCTTGTCCACTCGAGTAACTTCGTAGGATATGAGATCAACAGTGCCGCCGCCGGCATCGCATACGACGAATTTTCGGCCGAGCTGCAAGAGCGATGGGCTAAGGTGCTTCAGAGTATATAAAGCCGCGGCTTCCTAAGCCCGGTCAGCAAGGCTTCGGAATGGTGAGAGGGCGAGGCTCGCACAGGTTCGGATATGAGCTGGATTCTTTGGTTACCGCAAAATCCAGCCATGGCAGCAGCACATTCCGTTGCTTGCTTGGCCGCGTTGGACCAAATGGCCGGGACCGTGACGACAAAGTCCATCGAGGTCGAGTGCACCACACTGGGCGACAGTCGCCGCTCTAGGATGCTGATGAAATGCGTGTGGAGGCATGACAGGAAGATTTTGTTGAGTTCTTGTGGAGACTCGCCGTCTTTGTTAACTCTCCCTGGTTCGTCTAGCTTCCTGTGGCAACATTTTTAGCGTCTGAAGGTTGGTTGGCTTGAGGGCTTCCCATAGGCTAACAGCTTGAAGAACCGATATCGCTTCGCAGACTCAGGAATTTGAAAGCCCCATTGCCAACCGGAGGCGACCTTGCATAGCTCAGTCGGCACCTTGGGACTGCTCTTGAACGAGCCGACGGATGGCCAGGTGGATATCATATGCTGTACATCGGGCTTCGGTGGCTTGAGCTTGCCTATTCAGAGGTCTTGAGCTGGAAGAGGACGGCTTACCCGACTTGTTTCGGCCCAGGCGACGCCCGAGTAGGTCGTGCCGAAGTCGATGGAGACAATGATTCTTCTGTCGCTCACGCTCTCAGCTTGGAATGAGGTATCGACCGTCGGTGAGTCAGGGTTACAGCATCAGATCTGGGATGAAAGTATTCGAAGCCAGGGACTGTGACCGTGCGGACTGGTTGTCCAGCCACGCCCAAGCATTCTTGAAAATTAGGCCTCGCACTGCTTAACACCCGCTCGATATCGTCACCGGGAAATGGCCTCCGCGAAAAGCTGGTCCAGATCCCCGAATCTGGCCCTGGGTACCCGACGGGGAGATGTCGGCTCGGCTCTATTTTGAATCATCAGGCCTCGTCAGCCAGCCAACAGATGCGCGCGTTTTGATTCATTGCGGAAAGGTCCGGCTCTGCGTTTTTTTCGTCTCGAGCGTGATGTCGTAAGACCTGACAAGGGCCATGTTCGCCCGTGTAACAGGCCCAAGCGCCTAGTTGCTAGTTATCCTGTATAATTGCTACCCCGTCAGAATGCATGTACGTAAAGCCCAATGCGCTTACAGCTAGGTTCTCCCAGGAACAAGACCACTGGTCCGCTAGTGCTCCGTGCTTTTGGCTTGCTGCATGCCTCGAAGCCCAGCTGCCTGAGCAAGAAGACCATCAAATAGGAGTGGGGAGGGCAGCAGAACCCGGGCGCGAAGGACTCGGTCTTAGGCACAGATGGGCATGTGATACAGCCCGAAAAAGACGTGGTTGGATGCCTTGCCTCGTAATGATGGCCCAGAGGGGGGGAATGTCGCCGTACGGCGTGTTTGACGTCGCATGATCAAGTTGATGTGAGTATTCGTCGGCTGCTAGGATACATGGAGCTCACTATGCGCGTGCCATTACGCGAGATCCGAAATTATATTCCGGCATGGATAGGAAAGCGTTCAAACGACAGTGAGCAAGAACAAGGAGCCGTCTTGTTTGGACATCATGAGGTGCGAAAACGGTAACAAGAACGTCTACAGCGCCGAGGAGCAAGAAGCTGCCATCACGACCACGATGCCCGCCGACGCGCAGGATGATGCGGGTGTCGGTACAACGCCGGTGACGGTACTCGAGAGCAGACTGGCCGACGAGGTGCGGCTGCGGCGCTTCACGGAGGACGTCATTGACTCGCGACAGGCCGAACTGGAGCACCAAGAGCAGGAGAAGAAGCTGGACAAACGACTGGAAGCGGTACGCAAGGAGCTCGGTAAGGTCCAGCGTCAGCTCGTCGAGGCGCGTGCTCAGGTCAAGCCGCGGACGAGACAGCTGCACGAGGCCAAGGATCACATCTTCCAGCTCCAGCCGCGGCGCAAGGACATGAGCGAGGCTGAGGCCCAAGACGCCTATAAGAAGCTGTGCGGCAACGTCCAGCGCTGGGTCGAGAACCGGCTGCCGCCTGCGCTGGATGACGTCGAGCCCGGCCACAGAGGCACGCGGCCGGCGAGCGCGCTGGCCACCCGCTTTGCGGCCCTCGTCCGCGAGCCAGCGCGGCGCTGTCTGGGCATTCACCAGTCCGACGAACACATTTCATCGCCGTCATCATGTACTATCTGTGGTTGGTCTTCGCCAAATCCTTCTACTGCCCGCTCGACAGCTCCGAGGACGACGCGACCATGACGTGGATCGACGAGCTTGAAGGTGCCATGGCCAAGCTACCCCGAGATATGTGGAGAGGCTCGCGAGAAAAAAAGTGGTAGGCTTTGCCCTGGCGTGTTAGGCTAATCCAGCTTTGTCCGGGCCATTTCCAGATGCCGGCCATTGCCGCTAGTGGCCCAGCGAGACGCTTACGGCTCTGACGAGCCAGGCGCTCTTCAAGACTCGGTGGACAGCCTACATCAGCCTGGTGTCGGATGACCTCGTGTCGCTACTTTCGGTGGTAGTCCCCCGGGTGCCAGCGGCAGAGATGCAAAGCTCGGTGCGCAGGACCATCATCGAGCCGGCAGCCGACTTTGCGCATAAACTACAGCTGGCATTGAACATCTTCTCACTCAAGTGGCCGGCACAAAACGCGAGCACACGCCTCGAGGTGTACGAGTGCCTCAACCTGGCAAGCGGTGGCCTGATACTGGATCTCGCCAATACCACTGCATCGGCTCGGCAGAACGTTACCTATCTTTTCGATGTTGCCCCCGGCCTCTTCGTCGAGAGGGTCGAAATGGGCAAGACGTCATTGAAAGCTATCTACAGGCCCAGTGTCTTAATCCACGCCGGCGAGAGCGGACCTGTTCAGCGGCCAACGCTGATGAAATGGGTGTGCGACAGCACCAACGGGCCCGCCCGCGATTCCCGGACGGCACTGCCAAGGAGTAAGGCTTTTCCTTTTACCCGTCTCTCCAAGCTCTGATATCGTCGACTAGAGTCCCTCGGACAGCTACCCATGGGTAGGCGCAGGTGACGCCAAGGATGTCTAGCCCCTGCTGTCGTGGAGCGAATCGCGAGGTCAGTCAAGGGGCTTTGGAGGAGACGTCAGATCCGAGGGATTTTAGTGCGGCGGTCGATTTACTCACAGAAAGCTAAGTGAGAAGCGCACCTCTGATTGTCTGTTTCCGTCCCGTCGCTTTAGCCCTTGCCCGTCGGGCCCTGATGAGCCAGCGCTCGGCCTTATATGGACAACCTCCACTCCGCTCCAGCCGCCGTAGTCTTGTTCAGCGATGACGGGCAGGTCGCTGAACGGACGGCCCGCCGTTGAGCGCGAGGCGAGGGGCCGAGGTCGAACTGCCTGACGCGGGTCCCAAATGTACTGGGTGCTGGTGCTAGGCATCATGCGTACCAGAGCTCGACGGGGAGTCTGTTCATCAAGACGGTTCGTCATCTGGCCTTTCCGGGCTGGAGAGAGCTCACCAGTCCTGGGAAGCGTGCCTCGCTTGACGCCGCAAAAGGCCGACTTCGGTGCGGCGGCTGTGGGGTCGGCGGACGAAAGGCCTTGTTCGTCGCGGATGAAGGGGCGGATACAACTGCGGATGTAGTTGTCGACACTGAGAATGCGAGCATCGGCGATGCCGAGGTTGAGGCGGTGGACATAATCATTCTTGGGGGTGCTGTCCTGAGTGTGGTTGAGGCTGATGTAGACCAGCACGTCGGTTTCCCAGTGCTGGCGAGGAGAGCCAGGGCCCAGGTCTGGAACAGAGCTACCTCAAGGGCGGCGGACGACAGCCGCGGGGCCGCCTTTGTCGACAATCCAGGACACGGGCCGGCGATACAGAGGTCCATCAGCGCGGTGCAGGAGAACGGGAAGGTAGCGCTTCTGGTAGGCGTTCTTGGCGACGCCTTCGTTGATGTCAAGTTTGGCCTCGTCCTGGTCGTCGATTTCGTAGAGCCCGTCGACGCAGTGGCCGGCGGCCTCGATAATGTTGGCATAGCCGCGCTGGTTGATCTGCCAGCGGTAGTCGGGCAGGCGAGCGCGGCCGATGTAGCGGCTGTTGGGACAGTGCCTCCTCATCTGCCTGATGTGAAGGTTGCTGCCGTAGGCAAAGTAATAAGTTGCCAACCTCTGCAGGTCGTCAGCCTATTGCCTCGCGGCAACTGCACCGCCGTTGGCCGAAACAGGCGCAGCGCTGTTGGAGCCGGCCATGGAAAAGAGGACGTGGAGGAGGAGCAACGAAGGTCCGACCATCCGTCCGGGCCTGGTGTGAGTGGACAGAAGGACAGCACATGAGACGCAGTGGAGTGGGTGACGATGATTTGTTTGGCGGGCAGGAGAAGCTGAAAGGTCGACGAGAGCTGGACCCAGAGATGCAAAGGCGGGTCGACAAGACTTGAGGTGGGAAGGTCAGGGCCAGGCAGTTGGAAGGACAGGCGCCGAGCCTTTGGAGATGGGCCTTCACGGGCACACAAGGCCGACGACGGGGAAGAGCGTGGAGAAACCAAGCGGAGGCTGAGAGGCTGAGGAGAAACGGAAGCCGGGGGCCAGGGGCCTGCGAGGCTACCCGGGTATCGTCTTGGGCAGCAAAAGCGGCTGCTGTTGCCATTCGCCTGGCCAATTGCGCGACTCCACGTGCCAGGCTCGCCTGTGCACCGCGGCAAGCGTGCTGAGTCGCGGGAAGAAGCATGAAAGGGAGGAGCAGCACCAACAAGGCGTCAAGTTGCCATGATGACGCGCGGCGGTAGCGTGGCGGCCCAGCCGCGTTCTTTGTCTGGCCGTTGCTTCGACCGAGCGCCCCGATTCCGTTCGAGCCCCATAAGGCAGACGAAGCCAGCGCAGCAGAGCAGCGCGAAATGCAGGCCCGTTCGTGACGCCTGTCACCGCCTGTCACTGGCTGGCGGCTGCAGGCTGGCGGCTGCAGGCTGAGTCTGCGCGCCCTTCTGACTCTTCCCAGGTCGGATGGGATGGAGGGGGCCTGCAAAGACCGTCCTCGAGAGCAGAAAACGTGTCCGCCAAGAAGGCATCGCGATTCGTCATCGCCCTCACCAACAGCCTGACATCGGATTTTCCAAAGGCGAACCACGACTCGAATTCAGTCGCTTTCAGGCCGCTGTGGAATAAAGTCTGACGAGCTCTATTAATCCTCTTCTATTGTGCCTCTTTCTCGCTCTCTTTTTCACAGTCTGCATCACCTTCTTTCCCACTCTTTTTTCCTCTTCCACTTCCTCTTTTCCATCTTCTCTCTCTTCATCTCTTTCTCTATTTTCCCCTCTCCCTCTCCCTTTTCACTCACTTCGGCATCCATCAACATGGTCAGACACTACAATTTCGGCGTCGAGGTCGAGGCCATCGCCAAACCCTACGGTGGTGGTGAGTCCTTCTCCAGCGTGGACTGGTATCGCCAACTGGCCCAGAAGCTGCACAACCGCGGCATCGCCGCCGCTTGGGACGATTGCTCCGAGTACAGCAAGCATCCCGAGTACTACGGCGGCAAGTGGTTTGTGACGCGCGACGGGTCGCTTAAGCGGCCACGGTCCTAAGTCTGAATGGAGGTCGTCTCGCCGCGGCTTGACACCATGCAGCCCGTCAGCCGCACCATCTCCGACTTTTGGGAGGCCATGCGCGTCCACTTCAAACCGCAACGAGACCTCTCGTGCGGCGGCCATGTCCACGTCACTCCCGTCAGTCGCCGCAACAAGTTCGCACTGCGTTCCCTCAAGGTCATAGCCTTCGCCACCGTCGTCTACGAGGATTTCGTCTTGGCTGTCCTCCCTCAAGCTCGTCGCGAGAACCAATACTGCAAATTCAACGGTCTCAGCCCCGACTGCGGCCTGAGCGAAGCCCTGCGCTGGGGAAGAGCACGTCCTCTCTGCGTCAGGTCGCCGCCGACCTTTTGTCTCTACCCAACGAGATGTAGCTCTACTTTTACATGCAGGGCAATCGATATGTACTGTGGAATTTCCAGAACATCTTTCCCCATCCCAAAACGGGCCGCTGCTCCGGCACCGTCGAATTCCGCAGCGGCAACTAGTTCCTCAACACTCGTGGCACCCTGGCCTGGGTAGCATTTGTCTTGGGCTTTATTACTTTGGCCCTGAAAGAGGTAAGTAGTCGCAGCACCGTGCAAGAACGGGAGAGGGAGAGAGAACGCTGATGCTGACTTGACGCGTCTTTCAGAATCTCTTGGAAAACTTCAAATCCCACCTCTCCCCCGCAGAGCCCAACTTTCCGCACCGCCTTGACGAGTGATGAATGAGGATATGGCGAGCGGCCAAAAAATACAAGTTTTCAGCCGCCATCTCCCAGGCGAATGCTCTAAAATGAAATCGCGATAGATCACTGGTATACTTTCCATTTCTCGAGCTAAGAGAGGGCTCCTTGGCGAACCCCAAACTAGATACAGGGTCTCATCATCCACCATACTTGTTCAATCTATTATCAGCCCGTAGGAGCTCCGAAGACAGGCCAAGGCACGGACTGACGGCCGGGACCGGAAAAAGAGGGGAGGGCCTATGCTCCTGCAATCACATTGGGTGGTTGGTTGTTGGGTGTTGGGTGCTCGAGATCTTATGCTTCACTTACATATATCGTTAGTGTCAGCGTCTTTTGTAAGGTGAGCAGTGCCATCGAGACAGGATAGTAGAGATGGGCCGACTATTCACGAAACCCAATCTATGAGACCAGGGAAGCCCAAACAAACGCAGACTGGAAGGCTGGCCGTGCACGTAATTGTCAATTGCCCCAATGCACCAATTCCATCTCCCACAACCCCTACTTGGCGAGTTTCTTCGTCGAAGAGAACGAGCACCGTACTAGACTTGCAAATTTCCTACAAAGTTTAATACCGATTGTTAGTGAACATGGTTACTGGTAAGATGGAGGCATCACCTAGACTCACCCCCTCTTTGTGAGCCAGCTTCTTAATCATGCCGTCTTGTGGAGAGCGTATGACCGTTTCCATCTTCATAGACTCGATACTATTACCATACAGATCTTGTCAGCTTTCCTGCATTCTCTTCCCTTTCAGTTGAATGAGAATAAGGGCCAACAAACAGGCAGGGGTGTGGGAGGGAAGAAAGGGGGGGCAGGCAGCCTCATACGACGAGAGGCGTGCCTCTCTTCACTTCCTGCCCTTCGATCACCTCGTTCTTCAACACCTTGCACGGCATCGGCGCAACCACCGAGGCCAAAACTTCGTCCAAGCCAAGCGCTGCCTCATACCATGATGGATGCGCCAGCGCGAGTTCTGTCTTGATGCCGTGCTGGAACACGGTGACCGCGGTCTCGTTGTCGTGGTCTTGCGGTACCAACGTCGACAGTATGCGCTCCTGTAGAAATTATGTCCGCACTTGCACGGCGGCCACGGCGCCTGGTGCAGCCGTCTGATGTTGCAGCTCGCTCACGACGCCACGGAAGACTGCCGACCTGGCGGGCCCCTTGTGTGACACTGTGATGTCGTACTGGCTCCGGCCCATCTGCGCGATGCTCACCTCCACAATCTCGCTCTTCTCTTGTGCTCGTTGCGTGCAGTTGAGGTCTGTGTCTTCGAGCACCCTGAATTCCAGATTGCGGCTGTTGGTGGCACCGCCTGCTTCACCGAAACCCAGAGTCTCGCCGTGCAGCGCCTGTAGTTGTTTCCGCCGTCCGCCTAAGAGACTGAGGGCCGCTTGAGCAAAGACCTCGTCGCGGATGTGCCGGGGCTGAAAAAGCTTGTCATGTCACTTGGTGAAGCCCGTTTCGACATCACCACTAATAAAGGCCGGCGTCTGGCATACGCGCTTGAGAAACTCTATGTTGGTGCTGATACCGACGAGCTGGAACGCGCCCAGGGCTGCCTCAAGCTTGGCAATGGCCTGCTGCCGCGTGTCACCCCTTAAGATCAGTTTGGCCACCATGCCATCGTACGCCTCCGAAACAGTGCTGCCCGAGCCAAACCCCCAATCGACACGCACGTCCGCATTCTCTGCTGCTCTAGGTGGCGGCACGGCGTGAACGAGCCTTCCCGAGTCCGGTATGAAGCCCTTTGCTGGGTTCTCGGCGTAAATGCGAGCTTCGATAGCCGCGCCTCGCTGGCGCATCTGCTCCTCGACCGCAGCTTGTGTCAAGGGCAGCGGTTCGCCCGCAGCCATCCGGAACTGCCACTCCACCAGGTCTAGCCCTGAAACCATCTCCGTAACCAGGTGTTCGACCTGCAACCGCGTGTTCATCTCCATAAAGTAGAAATGACCGCTGTTCTTGTCGAGTATGAACTCAACAGTGCCAGCCCCGACATAACCGACGGCTGCCGCCGCCTTGCGCGCCTTATCCCAAAGATCCTTTCTGATTGCCTCATCCAGGTCCGGGGCCGGCGACTCCTCGAGAATCTTCTGGTGTCGCCTTTGAATGCTGCAGTCCCGTTCGCCCAGCGCCACCGTGTTACCCTGCTTATCGGCAAACACTTGGACCTCGACGTGTCGTGGCCGCACAATATACTTCTACACCAGTATCACCTCGCCTCCTTCGCCAAACGATGCTCGGGCCTCAGCCCGCGCGCTTTTGAGTTGCGTCATGAACTCGTCTTCAGTCATGACTATGCGCATTCCCTTGCCGCCGCCGCCGCGCACGCTCTTGAGCAGCACAGGAAAGTTTATTTCTATTGCTCGTAGCAGCAGCTCTTGCTCACTCTGTTCCCTGCCATGATATCCCGGTACGCAGGACACGTTGGCGGCTGTCATGATCTCCTTGCTTCGGGCTTTGTTGCCCATGTCTGCCATGGCTGAAGCGGGCGGGCCGATAAAGACAATGCCTTCCTTCTCACAGCGCTCTGCGAACTGGGCGTTCTCCGACAGAAAACCATAGCCAGGGTGCAACGATTGAATGTTGTGTTTTTTGGCCAGAGCGATAATTTTGTCGCCATCGAGGTAGCCGTTGGCCGGGCCAAAGCTGACTGACTGGAAGCCTGACGATGTATGCCAGGAGCTGGCGTCGACATCTGTATAGACGGTAGTGGCGCGAATTCACATTTGTTCCGCTGTGCGATTGACGCGGATCGCAATTTCACCGCGATTTGCAATCAGGACTATGTCAAGTCAGTCGGTTGAGGCGCCGCAGAAGAGCTGGTTGAGGCATGATGAAGCATTTTCCGAAAACTATGAGCCCCTAAGGAGCGCATCATGATCTGATGTCTTCAGAATAGGTAGGGACGTCTCTCTCGGTTTCTGAAGTCTTCCCGTTGCCGCTTTTGGGGGAAGAGGAAGAAGACGCATGCAACTCTGTCCGATCTAGGGTATCCGTCACTCGGCATAGTGTACAAAGCCGACACTGTAGCCGACCCGACGCCAGGGCTTGCTGCGACGTACAGTAAGCACTACTATATCCGCATCCCCACTGTGGGAGGTCCCGAGACTATATCAACCACAGCCGCAAAAACAAAACTAGCCGATATTATTCGTACTCCATTATTTCCCGCTTCTGATCCGTCAAATCAGGGGTTGCTTCGTGCGCTAAAAGCTTTCTTCATCGTTATGGCATTAAAGCCATGCACCCTCATGACCCATGACCCATCCTCATTCTAACGGAGCCTCATTGAACTGAACCATTGGTCGCTGTCGGGTCAGGAACCAAAGTGCAATCCCTCACCGTTCCTCTCCAATCACTGATCCTTATGTCTTTGATGTCGACAATAACCCTTACCCCCTCGCCGGCTACGAAGTGACTCATCGTGCCATTGCGTCCTTCACCTCCCGCGTTATTGCTTACAGAAGGAACTGTGTCGCTGTCCTCAAAAGTGTTACTCTAGGTGCTTCTCGGTATAGAAACGTTCCTCGTCAGAATCGGTCGGGGCTAGCCTCGCAGCCCCTCCTATAGTGGCGCTAATTCTGGAAATGGCGGACATTTTGAGATTGAGCAGGAGGGATGCGAGACTGGATCAGTGCTCTGGCCCGGGAGAACCTCCAGAAAGCCGACGCCCATGAGTCAATGGACGATGCGAGACTCCTAAAGCCTCTTTATCAACATCGATCTTGCAGAGTTGAAGCAAGACTCGAAGACGTACAGTCATGAACAAGGAGTGATACTTTATGGTTCGCAATGATATTGATCATTTTCCGCGAAGCGGGATTCGTCGTCATGATGATGACCGGGGTGCTCGAATATTGGGAGGACGGCAGATTAGTGTAATTCATCAAAGAAACGTGAGGCACGCTGTCTGCGCAGGTCGCCAGGTGAAGCTATCGAGACAACATCCCTCAATCGCGTCATTAGTTGATTTCTTAACGTACAACTGTCGAGCATCGAATTTCAGGTGGCCAGACTTACGAATCGGACATTTTCGAGGCACTGAACCACCTCGGGAGGGAGCACGTGGGTCAGCTGCTTGTGTATCGCCTTCCGAAGCCTCACAGTTCAGTGGTATCTTGTCCATGGCAACGCAGGTGTCAGTCGACCAATTTAGGAATTTTGTTTACGCGACGACCGGTAAACACTTGGGTTAGTAGCTGACAAGCTTCTACTGCAGAGTGTCGGGCGACAGTTGAGATGTCCCTTCGGGTATCAAGAGCTTCGGGTGAAGAGGGCCCGAAAAACAAGGCTCTGTGCAGTTCGCCCCTCTCCCTCACTAAAATAATTCACTATACTCGTAACGTGTTCATTTGATTTGTGCATTGCTTAATAAGTGGGACAATTAAGCTACGAAGGCCTCAATCGTAGTCACTCGACAAACGGCAGAATTTTAAAGGGAAAGGGCCCTCTATAAAAGGACATGAGTCTTGGATCTTATTTTGGAGAGCGTCTGGTCTCCATTGCATTGCGTTCATCAATGGCAGGTGCTCATCATCTCAGCTGAGCACAGCCGAAATTGCCTGGTAGCTGCGATCCTCATGAAAAACAATGAGCAATGTCTGAAAGCCCTTTCTTTCTTTCAATGTCTCACACCAAATTTAGCAAGCAAAGAGTCCTGAACAGAATTCTTTCGGTCCGTGAGTATTATCTACAATACTTTTGTACACTAAAATCACCGTACGCATAACTTCACGCAAGAGAAATTGTAGGCAGAGGGCCCAGCGCGCCGACCACCTACCGATCGTGATGTACAATGGCTGGCCACATTACGAGTCCACCGCAAAATTTTTTTTTGAGCATCTAAGGTCTTTTCTTCATCGATTTTCTCGCGTCTCAGAAGACCCACGTCTCTGCTAGAATGCTGTATCATGGTGTAGCCGCCCAATCTACCACTTCAAGGGCCATCATGACAAGAATAAGGGTGGACGGGAGGATCCTAGTTAATATGGGTTAGTGGCTTTAACTTGACGGGATTTTTAATGATAGCATTAACAGGCTTGAAAGGCTCACCATATCACGTAGCTCTGGAATAAAACATGACCCATAGTTTTCTCGAAGACAGCGTTTATTTGGCAAATCTGAGCCAATTGCAAAGCACTGGGAGCCCCCGTTAGGAGGAAACAAACAACAATGAAGATTGGGTCGTCAAGGATGCTGACGGGAAGATATTTCGCCATGAGAGCTAAAATTGGAGCCATAATGCATGTCGGGAGAATCATACGGCTCAGCAGCGACGCAACGAGGAGCTTTGTTCCGATGCGTTCCTCTTCAGTATCGAGATGATCATCGCGTGCCATAGTGTTTCGCGCTAAATTGGCCCCTAAAACCACCAGAATGAGAGGGACGGCGACGCCTGCGCTCGACTTTACGGCACTAATGACGCTGTTTTTGATGAACGAGCCTTCCTCAAAGAAAAAATTTTGCAAGGCAGGAATTGATGCAACCAGGACTGCGATGAGCATAGCCCACAGTGGTCGAGATGATCATCGCGTGCCATAGTGTTTCGCGCTAAATTGGCCCCTAAAACCACCAGAATGAGAGGGACGGCGACGCCTGCGCTCGACTTTACGGCACTAATGACGCTGTTTTTGATGAACGAGCCTTCCTCAAAGAAAAAATTTTGCAAGGCAGGAATTGATGCAACCAGGACTGCGATGAGCATAGCCCACAGTGGTGGGTTCATGAACTCCCATATAAAATTGGCTTCGGCCAG
>KN173765.1:164984-185607 GCA_000758425.1 Nilaparvata lugens yeast-like symbiont | reverse complement strand
TGGGTTCATGAACTCCCATATAAAATTGGCCACCTTTCGGCCAGCCGACCCAAGATATGAAAGGATAACCTGAACGGGTCGAGGCGTGCGCTGGTAGAGGTGGCACTTAGAAGTAATGGACGTCTTCAACTGCGACCAGAGGCCATCGGGCTTGACCTCATAGCGGTTGTTGACGTTCTCCCCGCCTGCTCGAAGGAATGTATCTGTATCCAGCTCGCTATCGTCCTCGGGAGAACGCTCACCTGGCGGCACGTTTTGATCTAATAATTGTATTTTTCTCTGAGCGAATTCGTCATCGCTCAAGTCAGCCGAAGTTGTCGAATTTCCAGCTCGAGGGGTCTGGCCGTCTGACACATATGAGCGAGAATCCACGCTAGGGATCTCGTCTCCATTCTCCGTTTCTTCATCAGATTCTTCCATGAGTCTTTGGACCTCTTGTTCATTGTGTTCCACTTGGTGCCGGGATTGGCCCTCTTCTGCAAATTGCTGATGGTATTCAGTATACTTATCCTTGGGAGCTAAGAGCACATGATATCCCCAGCTCCAGCGAACAAGCTGACCCAATTGTTGGAAGATTAGGAGGTAAAGAATACCTCTGGCGCCGACTTCATCATCGTTATCTCCAGGAATCTTGTCCCAGTGAAGACCCTTGATAGTTTGGGATAGGGACAGAACAAGGGATATTGGTAGAGAGTTGGAGTTTCCGAAGACGCTCATGGCTGTGACGAAATTGGTCGCGCGTTTGTTAAATCGGAAAGATTTTGCTACCACGACGGATACGACCCATGATATGAGAGTTTGTATGGCGAAGATGATGGGGATGATGGCGAGCTCGGAGAGTTTTTCGGCATTAAGCTGTGAAGCCAGCTTGGTAAATACTGCAAATGAATATGTTAATCAAAAGATGTGTGAGTGGTGAGTAGCAGGACGGGACATACTAAGACATGGCGTGAAGAGCATAACATTGAGGTTTGCAAGGAACTTCTGTTTGTCGGCATCGAAATGGCCCAAGCGAGCTATGATATAACCTGGTAAACTGACGCAGACAACTTCGAGAACAGCTTCGAAAACCAGCAGACACAAGTTGGGTAGCGACGGATGACTCGGAGCGGGAGCCTGTAAGACGGTCATGGGATAGTCGTAGGCATCGCTAGCCATACAGGCTATACGAAAAGGCATAGGCCCCGAAAAGATACCCGAAGTATCCATTCCAATAGTGCCGTCAGTCAGCAAGGAAGCAGCCGAATAAATGAACGAGTAAAAGAGTCGGCCGCTAAGAGATCCGAGTGCGATTTCGCGGCAAAGAGTGGGATGGTAGGGAAGTTGCGAAGCCTTTTGAATGTTTATCGAATAGGCCGCGGGAACTGAATGCCTCTGCGGATAAGCTTAAAGCAAACTGGACAGGGCCGCGGGGCTGTGGTTGGCAGAACATGCGTGAACGGATGGGCCGGGCTCAGTGCGTCGTCAGCTGCAGTGTTTGGTTGCAAGCAGTAGGCGATAGGTCAGGGGGCGGACTGTCCTATGCAGCGCCAAGCAATCGGGAGGGATGGAATGGAAGGGTGGCGCACAGGCGGTTGTTTGTAGCATGAATGAGAAAGAAGGGGGTCAAAATCGCAAGGGCGGGGGGGTGCAGATCTCGACCCGCGACGCTTACAAAACGAAGAGAATCGAATGCCTTATCGGCAATTCGATCATAGCTTCTGGATTCCGAGGAGTCTGGAAGAGGAAAAAATCTAAGCCGCCTTCTGTTGGTGGCGTCCGGCATGTGGCTTGCTTACTTCCTCGCCACGGTTCTTTTTTCACCGCTCGCGTCTGTCACTGTGTTTCAAGATACTCAGCTGCATCGTCTGACTAGCGGACTCATCGGACAGTAGCCGGACAAGTTCCCCTTTTGCCCATAACAATTTTAGCTCGAGGGCGCCTGTATGAAAAAGTGGGACCAAAGCGGCTGGCTTGTCGCCTCAAAGCCAGCCTGTTGGCCTACCCACTACCTTCACGCCTGTTCGCCGTCGGGAACTAGCCAGGCATCAGGGAGTGCATCTCTCCATTGATCTTTCTCTGTCGGTTTGAAACCAGGGACCGGGTAGATGTGGTTGTTGTGAAACCAGCATTGTACAGTACTTCTGAGAAAGAAAACACCATGAATCTCCAGCACGCAGCTTCTCTGCAGGTTTCCCTGGCTGCCAAGCCTCGCTATACACAAGGGGCACTACCCTCTTGGTCGCTATCCACGACAGAAAGTCTCAACCGGCTCCTCGCGCCAGGCATCTTCCTTCTTAGATACTTGATCTGCACCCTACTTCGTGTTGGCACTTCTTGAAATCTACAGCGTATGATGCCACGGTCGGTCTGAATCATTGCAGGGTTGTCACCCTCCGAACCTCTGCAAGGCATCAACGCCTAGCAGAAAAAACTACAGGTCCACAACCAATGAGTCGTTCCTTGCTCGCTAATGTGTGGCACCACCTTGAAAGTTCATGGAAGCGCCATCTTTGCCTAGGAGTGCAGGAGCCAGCTTGTCAACGTTGCACTTGGGAAGCGTGCACATGCACTCCGTAATCTAACTTGCATCGTCATCGACACATCTGCTCCAGAGACTTCAACAGATACCTTCGATTCGCAGATAGGAAGCATGCTTCACGGTGGACCCTCGTTCAACTCTGTGCCCTAGACACGTCGCCCGAACAGAGGCGTTAGCGCTGCAGTCTCAGGTAACCCCAAATTGACACATATTTTGGATCTTTGAGAGGTATATATAAAAGAGGGGATCAAGATCTACAGCAAATATCAGGTTCAATGCGTGAGCATGCGGTAGCAAAGACGTTAGCACGTTGGGTTGAAGACGACCAAAACACGCGTCAACCCAAACCAGGCTGACAGGAGACTCGCAGTGTTGCGATGATGCCAACTACAAGAAAAAAGGCCCTGATGTTGCAAAAGTGGGCTATGAACTTTCATATACAACGCGGAATAAGAATCGAAACGCGCGAGAGATGGTCTTCAAATCGTGATAGTTAGGCTTCTTCTGTTTGAGGATTGTCCCACTTATCAGTGCTTCTCTCTGCTGTCTTGGACGCGCGTTTAATCTTAACCCCTGTTCGATCCGCTCGGCAAGACGAGAATAAGGAATCGATTTTGGTGGCACGCATCGTCTAGAAATACGCGAGCCAAGGCGTCAGCAGCGGCGCATGACGTCGTTACCGCAGATTTGTCGACGCTGGCCGAGCTGGTGATGGTCAGCTTGTCTACTTGACCAAGCAACGGACGGTACGTCCTGGATACTGGGTAGTTGCAAACAAGTCTATTGTCGTGCAGCTACACTGCGTTGACTTGGCTAACACGTCATACGGAACCAATTCGCGTCACTGGTCCGCTAAACGGACAGGATGATTCACCCTTAAACCTCCCATCTCACGCCCAAGTTATTGATGAGAAATTTTCAACGGTCAAGCGATACCTGCTCAACAAACTGAAATCCTCTCCCATGTGCCTCTCTTCAGTCTAGCCCATTGAGCAGGTCAGCGTCACTGCTGGAAGCGATGATACCAGTATATATGCGGAGGACCTCCATGCCATGGCGAATGAATGCTACGAAGCAAATGTTGTCATCATTTTGGGCCGTTGGCGCCGCAATTGTTCTGTTTCCCGTGGTTCGCGTTTCTTGCATCTGCCTCATCGTACTACTTCGACCACTATACTAGTAAATACATGTGCCTAGCACATTTCGCATGAATGAGCTTGGTGGTATCTTCATGGCAATTGCCTCTCCGTGCGCAGAATCGTCCGAGACGCATTGCCTTTTCCCGCCAGTCCGACCCATCAAAGGCCCTTCACACAAGCAGTATGACATAGTGGTGGTGGATTTATTTACGTCGTGCAGCACGTGTCTATGCACGTGCTCCACCCCGATAGGGCAAACAACGCGGGAGCACGCGCTAATCGCGTCTCCCGGTTCAGTCGGCTATCTTACAAGCCAGCAGGTTGTCAAAAGGTTTCGGGCCCGTCAATTCAGGCCGACCTTGTCCGCAGCACTATCATGGGTGCGCGTATGTTTAGGACTTCCGCCGCTCCCTCTTCGTCATGTTCCCAACCGGAATTCTCCTCCACTCCCTCTGAAGCCTGGGTTGGCCCTGTCTCCAGGTCCGGCGCGTCCGACGCCCGCAAGCCGTCATACGAAGGATCGTGAAAAGCCAGGGAAAACTCCCGCGGGAGAAAACCTGGTAAGGTTGGGTTCATGAGCAATACCTTTCAGCGCAGTCGGACCGGTGAGGTGTTGCATCGGCGGCGACGAGGTTGGGCGGTAAGCCGCTCAATCGTGGCGAATGCACGAGTTGAGCATGTTCGGGCGACGGGGAACCCTCCCAGGAATCCCGTCGCGGAAGCCGTGTGGTGTGTAGTCCTCGTTGTGCCCGGGGGAAGAGAGTGGTGCTGGTGGTGATGAGGTCGAGGGCCAGTTGACTTCGCGGAGTTGTGGCGTGTTAGTGTAGAATGGTGCACAGAATACTGGCACTACCGAAATCTAACAGCAGCGAGAAGCTGAAACTTTTTTCGGAGGAGGGTTGAGCAGTATGACAGTGTTCGTATAACGGGACAAGAAAGGCAGGGGGTTGAGTGGGTTCTCTTCGGCATGACGGCGCCTTGTTTTGTCGCCAGCAAGAGCCCGTTTTTTTCGGCGCATAAGCTCTGCTTCTGGCCAGTGGCTTGTGCTTGTGGCTGTAGCTGGGTTTCCCAGCTTTCTCGCTTCACAACTTGCACTTCCACAGCTACTCCATCTTCCTCATCATCAATCACAACCATCTTTCCGCTGCTGCTTCTGCCTCCTCCTGTCTTGCTTCTTGCCTTCAACGGCGCTGCAACCAGGCGACAAACACATAGGTCCGCTTCGCTGTTCCCGACCTCTTCCTCACCGTCGTCGCAGCCAATCCAGTCCTTGTTGTCGTCGCCATCGCCTGCCTCTCCACACTGCACCCTCCTTCGTGCAAGAAATACCGCGCATCTGGCTGCCTGCCCCGCAGGGATCGAAAGCTTGCCAGCGCGGCGAAGGCGCATGCATACCGTTCCGCCTTATATGCACACCTGGCAACCTCATTGGCTTCAAAGATCCAGATTCAGTTTCTCCAGAGGTGAGCGGCCTGGCGCGTCACGCTGTCATCTCTTCCTACTCTCGATGTCTTTTGCTCGTGCCCCCAACAGCACCCTGTACCACAACCAGAGGATGCCATATTCCGGCTAAGCCCCGCTAACAGCTTTCTGTAGAAAGATTACCCGCCATCGCCGCGCATAGGACACTACAACTTTAGTGACGTTTCAAAAATTGAGTCGCTGCCCCTCGCTCCACGGCTTCGAATTTCATAATCTACCGTCGTTCTCCAGATTCGAGACAATAAAGAGAGTATTGCCAAATAAATTTAACTCGCGTGTCGTCGTCTAACTTGATCTTGTCCACCTCAGCCGCATGCGACAAGAATCCGATACCCTAACGCGCCGCACTCCACCAGGAGAAGCTCAGACATCGCGGTGCCGCCCATTTTGAGCTGCCTCGACTTCTACACCTTCTCGCCTTCCACCACCCGCCACGATCTACGTTGTCTTTCGCGAAAGTCGCTGTATAGCGCGTCGCAAACTTTTGGATATACGCATCACTGTCTCTGGTACCCTGAAAGACAGCACGCTATTATCGATTCGTGGCCAGCCATGAGCGGCCAGAGCTCTACTCCGGCCACGGCAGATGAGACCGGCGACGGTCATAGATTTGAAATATCCGCACAGTCTGCCGGTGCAGCCGAGCCGAATTCCACTGCTACTCCGGCTTCTTCTGATACCAACTTACTCTTGGAAAGTGCCAAGCGCATGCCCTCTCTGAGATCCGTCTCTGATCCTCAAAACATGAATCCCAACTCGACTTCGCGCGGCATCCTCGGGAAGGCCCGAAATCCCAACCAGCTCCCACCCTCTTTTGTGGGCGGCATCGCCATGGATAACAGTGTCATGGCCAGGGCACGTGCTCTTCATCAGGAGCGCATGCAGAAGGGCATGACACCGACTAACAGCTCGCCCAGCTCGCCTGCACCGTCTGTCCCTGGGGCTGGCCCCAACGGGTTTCCTGGTGGCCTCCACATTTCGGCGCCGCTGCAACGGCCACCTCCAGGACCACATCCTAAATCAACCCCATCACTATCGACGCCTTCTCTCAGCCAGCGGAGGGCAAACAAGCTCAGCATGGGTATGAAAATTGCGGATGTCAGGGGTGGCAGTCCTTCACCAGGCTTCAGGCTGTCCGACATAACAGGCGACAAATCCGGTGAGCAGAAGACCGACGGATCTGCGCAAAGCTCCAAGATGGACGATTTCAAGAAGTACATCGATGCACAAAAGGGCTGGATTACGTTCGATGGCGCTGCTACGATCACGCGCACGGGCGTGAATTTTGCTAATGGACAAACCTTCCGGATCTCACTCGACGAGCTGGAGAAGCTGGGCGAGTTGGGCAAGGGCAATTATGGCACAGTCTACAAGGTGAAACATACGCAGCCTCCCATGCCTCGTTTCGGCCCTGGTCTTTCCAGAACGATTCTACCGAAAACGCAATCCGACCCATCTCCCTCGATACTCAGCGATACCAGCGGCGTTCTCAACATGGGACGCGGGGACAACACGTCAGGGAAAGTGATGGCCATGAAAGAGATTCGACTCGAGCTTGATGACGCTAAGTTCGCCACAATTCTTAAAGAGCTCGTGATATTGCACGAGTGTGTCTCACCATACATCATCGACTTCTATGGCGCATTCTTCCAGGAGGGTGCCGTATATATGTGCATCGAGTACATGGACGGCGGCTCGATCGATAAGCTATACCACAGTGGAGTACCGGAGAACATTCTGTGCAAAATAACCTATTCCACCATTATGGGGCTCAAGACTCTCAAGGACGACTATAACATAATTCATCGAGATGTCAAGCCAACCAACATTCTAGTGAACTCGAGGGGCCAAGTCAAGATCTGCGACTTTGGCGTCAGCGGTAACTTGGTGGCTAGTATAGCTAAAACGAATATCGGCTGCCAAAGCTACATGGCTCCTGAGAGGATATCTGGCGGCGGGATGACACAGTCCGGCAATGCCGATGGCACATACAGCGTGCAGAGCGATATATGGAGTCTAGGTTTAACTATCATTGAATGCGCCACAGGGCACTATCCTTACCCGCCCGAGGTATCTTCGACCATTTTTAGCCAACTTAACGTGAGTCGCATCCCATCACTTGCCTCGGATAGTCTTGTTCAAGGCTTGTCTAATAGTTGATTCCACAGGCTATTGTCGAGGGCGACCCGCCGGATTTACCCAATGAAGGATACTCGGACATGGCAAGAGATTTTATCAGGGGATGCCTTCACAAGGTGCCGATGATGCGGGCGACGTATGCCGCGCTTCTGCAGAATGCTTGGCTGAAGCCACTCTCCAAACCGCAGACGATAGCCGAAGAGGCAGAGGAAGGGGAAGAGGCAGAGCAGGCCGCCGAAGCAGTCAGAAAGATGCAGCTTGACGGACCAAACACCGAAGACGAGGAGGTGGGCGATTGGGTGAGGTCCGTATTGAAGCAAAAGGAGGAGGGATGTGTTACCAGCGGCCTGTCGCTACCAGCTTTGCACGCGACGCCTTTGGACAGCGTGGGGGAGAAACTCAGTCCGGTAGAAGGTCCCTTGCTACTGAAGACTTTTTCGGATCCATGATACGTGAGAGCCAGAAGCGATGTCGACGTGATTGCGGAGGTAGGGGATGGATCGTTACCGAGAATGGCACATCACAGGTCGGCGCTAGTCGGTAATTTATAGCATGGCAGGCATTGAGGCGAGTCAGGAAAAGTCATCATACTATTCACCTGACACGCTACAAAGATGATTGCAAAATTTTCCTCCATGACCTGGATCAGGATCAGGGCGTAGGTCGGTCCCTGGGCAACGAGAGTCGCAGTTGACTCACTTTGTCCAGACAAATAGCATGCTTATAACTATATATAACTCATAGAATCAATTCAGATATAGGTTTTACGTTCACATCATATAGTTAGCTGACACACATAATTATGTAAAACTACGGTCGGATGTGTGTACAGCGAGGCAAGTATCGTTGATCAGGATCCAAGAAGGGAGAACACGGAAACCAGACGGGAGTGAGACGAGGTCATTCGATCATAATGCGATTATTAGTCACCAACTGTCCGACACACAACTGTCCATAGTTTTCAAAACTTCTTGAGAATCGATCAAGTGCCGCTTCCATCCTATTCAGAATATCGGAAACACAAATTGATAGTTAGTGTAGGCCGTTCCGAACGAACGTGCAGAGCAGCCATGGTCTCCGTTCAAGCAACAATATAATATGTACACGAAATGAAACTCAGATATTAGATCACCACAAAAGGTGAAAGCGGCACAGTATTAGTTGAGCTTTTCCCTGCCCCAGCTTGCCCTCCCCCACCGTTCCCCCTCCCCCTTTGCGCAATAGGATTCGTCTGTGTGGCTGCTCAGGTGCATCGTCGCTCAAACGCATCATCAACAAGACGTAGCGTCCCTTGCATCCAGTAGCGAGCGGTAGGCAAATTACGAATAGTCCTCTTTGACGCGACGACCATCGTAGGACGAGCGGCGATTGCTGCGCTGGCTACGGCTGCGCCACATGCCGCCGCCGCCACCTTCGGAATGGTTCTTCTTGCTGGTGAAAATGCCGACGAGGAAGGGAACGACGGAGAAAAGCAAAGCAGCGTAGGAGCCCCAGAGGAATCCGAACGCCCAACGACCGAGAGTAGCCTCGCGGTTCTCGGCAGTGAAAGCATTGCGGGCCTTGACAAAAGTTGCACTGTCTCATGTTAGTTCTCTCACACCAAGTATTGCAATGAGACAAGGGACCGGCGACGTACGTGATGAGGGCAACGGCAATTGAGTAGCACATGAGCGCAAACATGGAGACGAGGGAGGCGATGGCGGCGCCGAGACGACCACAGCATGCGAAGAAGCCAGAGAAAAAGGCTGTGACCTCGAAGAAGAGAGTTATGATTAGGAAAACCCAGCCAAATCGCCACATGTAGAAAAACTTGAATGAGGTGGTGTCGCCGCCGTGGCTACCGATGAGGGAAGCAGGGGCATTGTTGGGGTTGGCGTTCCAAGCATAACCGAACGGGAGCGCGTCACGGGCAGAGCCACAGTCCTGATTGTCGCGGCCGCAAAGATAAAAGTAAGTCCACTGCGTTACGGAGCGGGCGCCGGTGATGCCGCTGGTGTCGGCGCGCAGGAAATAAGTCTTGTTGAGAGGCGTGCTGTTTGTGACACCCGACAAGATGACGAACCAAAGCAGGAGAAGTGAGACGGCGAGCAGGACGAGGCCGACGAGGCCGATGGGGGCGTCTGCGAGGACGAGTCAGCGGGATGCATTTATTGTAAGGGGGTTGAGGATAGAGAAAGCTCTTACTTTTGGCCATTGCGGACAGGCGAAAAGCGCTGAAGGTGGACACTGGGAGGCGGGTGCGATGGGGAAGAGTTGAGACTGGTTATGAGAGTAAGTGAGAGCAGGCCACTGGAGAAGGCGAGAGCAGAGAAGGTCAGGGCCTGGGTGACGGAAACATCAGTAGTTGGTGTTAGCGTACCTCTCAAGCGAAGGCCGTAAGCCCGTCTCGGTAGAGGGACAAGCGGCGAGGCCGAGAGGGAGCGGTTTGTTGCTGCCGCTTCTGTTTCCGATGCTTTCCGAAGATGCAGAGGGCTTTGAGTGAGATGGATTTGCTTTTGTCTGTTGGCTAATTTTTCGCGAAAGACAAGGGCGCTCGGTTCGAGAACTGCTTGGCGGGCACAGTGGGCGCACACAAACTTGTTGCAGTGCCCGTGGGCAATCAGGCAAAGCCTCCGATCAGCAAGCTGTGTCGGGCGGCAAAGCGCTCGCGGGATAGGTTTCTTGATTGTCCGAGGGCAAGGAAAAAAACTAGGGCTCGTAGGGCAGAGCGACGTAAGATGGAAAAGGTTTGCGATGCGGTTGACGGGTGGCCGCCGAGCTTGTCTTATGAGGCACATGAGATGGCAAGGGGGAGCTTCAGGCGATGACGACAGCGGATGGGGACAAAGCCGGGGAAGCAAGTAAGCTCAGGCGGAGCCCGATCGCTGGGCCCGTCACTGGGTATCCCCTCTTCCGCTTGCCCGCGGCGGAGTCGGTCGCTCGTAGCTTATGGACTCGCCGGGGAGAACCAGACCCATACAACGGCAGTGAGGCTGGCCCGCCATAACGCTTTGCCCCGCGAAGTTTTCCCCCCCTCTCCCCCGGACCGGTACAACCACATCATCGCCGGCATCGCCGGTTGCTGCTTGCTTTTCCAGCCTGTCCCTCGACACCTGTCCCTTAGCAGCTGGTTGAATCTCTGCCCAAGGCACGGCTGCCGTTTGTCAGCCAACGACGTCTTATCAACTGACAGTAGTGCATGAGCAAGAGCATCAATCAGGTCACGTCCACCTGACTGTCACGCCGTTTCTCCCAAGATCCAGCCTCAGTCTGTTTCGGCGCCTTTATTCGGATTGGCCGGTGGCCGGTCTTCTTGTTAGTTGTCCAAGAAGGAAGACGTCACCAGCAGCACCCTTGCCAATTCCCCGAACCCTCTTGTGCAATTCGAGGGTCCTACACATTATTCTGATAGAAAAAAATGACCCGGTTAAAATAAGCGGCCGAGCCGTTTCCGGTCCCAGCGCCAAAGCGGGTCTGTTGGGCAATAGCTCATCCATTTGGCCAATCCAATGCGATAGCCGTCCCCCATCCGCTCCAGATCTTGCATCATGGACTGGACCTCACTTGGCTGACAAGCCTTCGGTCACCGCAAGCGCCATCGTCTCGGCCCTTCTGGCTCGCGCTGATGAAGTGCCCGTGGGGCTGTCCGACCAGGTAAAAGGAAGCCAGCTCAAGTTGAGCCTGGCCTCTGCCTACCGGCCTGGTGTTGTCACGGGATGCAGCACATGGCACGTTCCTGGCGTCAACTCCGCATCGTTCACCTCGCTGGCCTCACTTGCCTTAACGGCTACAGGCCAACGCCACCCTTCAGCTCGACGCTTGGCGGCTCCCGGAAAGCCCCCAATGGCATCAAATCCTACCGGCTCGCCAAAGCTCAATGGCGGGACCTGAGCGTGGTCCAGTCCCGTCACCTCAAAGGCGACGGCCCAACGGGCCTCGTGAGCTACGACGTTGCCCAGGAGCTTCAGGAGTGGCATCGTTCACTCTTTCTTGACTGGAAGGCCATACCATCCCGATACTCGGAGATTCCGAAGCCGGTTCTTCTATCCTTCGAGGCCACACCGACCTTTACTCTCGGTCGCAGGCAAGACGACCTCACGGAGGCGCAGACTGTCCGCTTACGCCGGGAGCTGAATGTGAGACTGACAAGTCGCCGCGATCAAATTCACCACACATTTGTACCAGAGGTGAGGAAAACGAACCGCGGAGGACTGACGACATACCATGGGCCCGGCCAACTTGTCCTCTGGCCCGTCATCGACATGCACTCTGCCTTACACATGCACTATGGCATCGCCTCTTATGCGAGCCTGCTCGAGGTGACGACGCAGCGACTTCTCGCCGACTTGTTCGGCATTGCCACCTCGACAATCTACGATGAACCTGGCGTCTGGGTTGCGGCCTCGGGCGAGCGGCCACGCAAGATTGCCGCCTTAGGCGTGCATCTCCGCCGGCATGTCACGGCTCTGGGTGTTGCCGTCAACATCGATGTCCCCGTCACGGGTGGCGAGGATGAGAATCCGTGGTCCGCGTTTTGTGCCTTGTGGGCTACGGGACAAGTTTGTGACGTCGGTTTTAGCCGAGTCAGGAGGCTCGGTATATGCGCATGGCCACTTGGAGGCTATTGCTGAGCGCTGGGCGAGCATCTTTGAGGAGTATTTGTTGGGTAAGAAGACCGCAAGCTATAGCCGGGTCGCGCGTTGATCTTGGGCGATTGGGTCATTCCGAGTCGGGTAGAGCATGACACTGCCATGATAACTTTCTTGCACCTGGCACAGTTGCAACTAGCAGCTTCTCTCGCCCTTGCCGCCATCCAACCATAAACCCGAAATTGTTTGCCATAATATTGCAGTCACATCAGCACCGATGGCTTTGTTCAGGTCTGATGATTTCAGTTCCCAATGTCGAAGTCGCCTGTACGCTACCTGTTGCCTTTTCTCTATGTGAAATGCAAGTCTACCCACGGATTTCTCACCTGCATGGCATCATTTGCTTCGATCTGCAGCGCAACTTTTGACTTGGCGACTAGTGCACACAGTAGCGGCCTTGCAGCCACCATGCAACAGTGACGTTTAGACGTCGCCGCTCATCCGCGACGAGGGAAGATGGCATTGGCGTAGGGTAGGCTGGTGTAGAAGACTTGCAGTCACCCGAAATTTTGCATTTACATCCAACGGCGTACCGGCCTAGTTTTGCCTAAGCCAGTTGGAGTGAGGAAATATTCGAGATATGAATTCCTAAAACATCTCGAGGCATAATAGAGGGTGCGCGAAATGCTGTATTTGTTCGTAATAGGGTTCGTTCTGGCACAGCATATGTCAGATCGGAGGGGACCCCATGCAGGCCCCTCGCCCCGCCTCAGGCTACAGTGCACACCTTTCCAAAAGTTTTCCGGCCACTCCATAACTACACATCATCAAATTTAGTGACCTTTGCACACCAACTTCAAAGCCCATTTTGACGGCCAAACCAAGCTGAAACAATTGGACGAAAGAATATATATATGAAATATTTGGCTTTGAAATACAGAAATTATTTTGTAAATGAAACCTGCGCGAGTTGAAGGAGGAAGTGATGCCCCGAGTAGACACGTTGAGCGTGACACGCTCAGGTGGTCGGAATTTTTTTAGACCCACTGTACGTTAGGCAGCCTGTAAAGACGGGAAGGAATAGCTGGCCGGAGCACGGCCTCCCCAGGACCAGAAAAAGCGTTGAGACAAGCATGCCGTCAAAAAGCCAGTTCCTGTTTGTGACGGATCCGATTCGTTTGTCCTTGTTTCTGACACTTTTCCTGTTTCCCTGTCTACTCGAGTAGCCTGACAGATTAACCCGATGGAGATACTTTCGAGCAACTTAACGGCCCAGCGCTTTTGCTGATTGGCGAATCCCCCCTCCCCCGCCTGGGTTGGGTGCGCCTCGGTCTCTTATCGCCATCCCAAAACCTTCAAGCCTCGCAGGGGGTCGAGACCAGACTTCAGACGATGGCTTATCTCTCGCGACCGCCCCCCGTCTTGACGAAGGAGGGCTAGGCCAGGGCGAGCCATAAATGCTGGCGCTGTCGGTCCCTTGATGCAACGCAAGCAACAGCGGCAGCAGGCAGCATCCCATTGTCTGACGCGCAGCATACGCCAATTGGCCTTGGAGCGCGAACCAAATGCTCGAGGGCCTTTCCGTTGCATGAGGCAGCGGCCGAAGCAGTAAGCTGCCAGAATACAGTCATGTCGACACCGAGCCATCCCCTCCTATCTCAGATATAGTTCCCCCCTTGCGATAGATGGTGGTTTCAGTCATGACCAGGAAACCATAATGGAGGTCACAATACTGACGTCAGGTTACCGGCGCGCCAGACATTTCACTTAAGACGCCAACTTCTCCCCTCGCTCGACTGGCCCAGCCCGATACCAGGCTGACCTGCGTTGACCGCTTATGCGAAGAGAAGGCGGCGTGTCCTGCAACACTTACGCCTCCATCTGGTGACTACCTCGTGACTCAGAGATCCAAGTTTTACGGGCCCTTTTTCGACGCTTCCATTTATCACCGAAAACATGAGCGGTCCCGGCCCGGCCCTCGGCCAAGGGTATGGCTACGGCATCATTCTCGGCCTGGGATTCGCCTTCGCCGTTTTCATGGTACAGGTACACGCGACACAACCTGTCCTACGGCTCTCCGCGACTGACTCGGCGTCCCCCCTTGGCAGATTGTCCTCACATACATCCTCAAGCGGTTCAACAATGAGGTACAGACGTCCGAGATGTTCAGCACAGCTGGCCGCACCGTCAAGTCTGGTCTGGTGGCGTCGGCCGTTGTCTCATCCTGGACCTGGGCTGCGACCTTACTGCAGAGCTCGGGTGTCTGCTACCGCTATGGAGTATCTGGGCCTTTCTGGTACGCATCGGGGGCGACGGTCCAAATATTGCTTTTCGCCACGCTGGCCATCACTCTCAAGAAGCGCACCCCCAACGTCCATACCTTCCTCGAGGCCATCAGGGCCCGTTACGGAGCGCCCGCGCACTTCACCTTCATCACCTTTGGCCTCATCACCAACGTCCTAGTGTCGCTTATGCTCATTGCCGGTGGCGCCGCCACTATCAATGCCTTGACGGGCGTCCACGCCGTGGCCGCCATATTTCTCATGCCTATTCCCGTCGTTGCCTACACCTTCATTGGGGGACTGAAGGCGACCTTTATCACCGACTACATACATGGCTTCGCCGTGCTTATCATCATGGTTTTTGCCCTTAAAGCCTACGCCAGCCCCTCGTCTGATATCCTCGGAAGCCCATCCGCCGTCTATGATCTGCTGGTTGAGGCTGCGCGCGCTCACCGCGTCGCCGGCAACAAGTACGGCAGCTACCTGACCATGCGGTCACAGGGCGTCATCACCTTTTTCATAATCAACATTGTTGGCAACTTCGGCACTGTATTTCTCGACAACGGCTACTACAAAAAGGCCATCGCCGCCCATCCAGTTCACGCTCTACCAGGCTACATCATGGGTGGTGTCGCCTGGTTCGCCATTCCCTGGCTGACAGCCACAACTCTGCCTCACTACTCTTGCCCTAGAGTCCAGCCCGCGCTTTCCGACATTTCCAGCGCGCATGAGCGAGGCCGAGATTTCGGCAGGTCTAGCCTTGCCCTACGCCGCCGTTGCGCTACTGGGACAAGGCGGCGCCGTTGCAACGCTCATCATGATCTTCCTGGCTGTTACTTCTTCCTTCAACTCCGAGTTGATGGCTACGTCGTCCATATTCACGTACGATATCTACAATACATACGTACGGCCGGATGCCAGGCGGCAAGCGGCTCATCCGGATGTCCCATATATGCATGGTCTTGTATACCACCGCCATCTGTTGCGCCTCGGTTGGCCTTTGGTACAACGGCATCTCCATGGGCTACCTCTATATGCTTATGGGCGTCCTCATCTCGGCCGCCGTGATACCCGCCTCGTTGACCTTGTGGAGCCGCCAAAATCGGTGGGCCGCAACGCTGACGTCAATGCTGGGCACGGCCTGCGCCATCACGGCCTGGCTCGTGACGGCCTCAAAGAAGTGCGAAAAGCTCGACATCGATTGCACAGGGTCCAATGACGCCATGCTGGCCGGAAACCTGACGGCTCTGCTATCGCCACTTGCGTTCATCCCAGCTCTATGCCTGATCTTCGGCTTCGACAAATATGACTGGAATTCGATGCTTGCAATCCGCAAGGTCGACGACCACGATGTCGTGCACAGTGCCGGGATGGAATCCGGGGCGCAGAAGCAGGCCGAAGGGGCGCAGGAGGCCGATTTCGCCACGGAGCAACGCAAGCTCAAACGATCTTTCAAGGTGGCCTGCGTCATCACTACTGTAATGTCAGTACCTCTAACCACAATTGAAAGCCATCTGCGCGTAACTTGGCCCCATTTCGCTGACGAAGAGGACAGGGCGCTCTCGTTCTTGGTGCTCTGGCCTATGCCGCTGTACGGCTCCGGCTATATCTTCTCGAAGCCCTTCTTCACCGGCTGGGTGGCGGTGGGCATTATTTGGATCTTCTGCTCCTTTGCCGCCGTGGGCCTTTACCCTGCGTGGGAGAACCGAGTGACACTCACAAGTGTGGTACAGCGGATTGTTACGGGTCAGCGGGCAGATGGCCGGCCACGAACAGAGCCGATGGGAGTCAATAGCTCGAGCGATATGGCATTTCCGGTCAAACCGTTCCTTACCGTTTCGCGTGAGGCCGAAGTGGGAGCAGAGAAAAAGAGGTGAGAGCCGGCGACTGACGGAGAATAGATATTTATAAGGGCTAGAATCGTATCCGTCATGAACGATTTGTATATATTTTCGATCAGAGACTAGTGAGGATTCTACAGACCGCGACTGAGAACCTACCGGCAGGCCGGCCTCGGCTTCATGGGCACGCAGTTGGAAGGGCGAATCACATGTAGCAGGAGTTCGCGAGAATTGTTCTCCCTGTGAAAAGAGGGATTAAATAAGTAGCTCTGTTGGTAAGGCGTGAATTGCGCAATGAACTTGATAAACTTGATGACAGTTGGGTCAAAAGGCTATGCTTGATTGGAACTATCTAAACTTCTCGCGAGACTCCTCGCGGGAGTGCCCATATACTTATCCCTTCTACCATCTTAAGGTTATGCCCCTTTTACAGGTTCTCTGCATGGGCGCTTGTACTTATTTCACAAGTACAAGCTCCGCCCTCCGGTATTGAGTACAAGCTACAAGGTATCTGCGGAATTTATAAACCGACAAGCTCCGTTTTTTTTAAGGCAAGGAATCGAGGAGCCATAGATTGGGTCAAATCTTCATGTAGATTTTCACAGCCAAAGGCCGAAGCCACTAGATTGCTTCTGTTGATTCTAACGAAGTTCCATTAAAAGTGACTGGACGTGCTTGGATGGGTCAGGTTGGCCTATTTTACTGAGTCCTCAATTATTTATAGCATTGACTAGAGGTGACTTATGCTATTCAAACACCAAAACCCGCAGACAAGGCTCGCGTGGCCGCCATGGGACTAGAGTAGGATGATTGAACCAGTACGCTAAGTGGGAGAGACGCTGGACAACGTCGACTGCGATTGGGGAAACGAGTTGGTCGATTAAACGTCTCCGACTCGGCGGAAAGAATGTCAATAGTGTGCGATTCGTTTGACTTTTTTTTGAACTTTTAAGGTGGCAGGCACTAGCCCAGCGCCCTATGCACGCCACCGGTGGGGCCGGGCGACAGTGTTATGATGCCTTCCTCGTCCCATCCGCAGTATCCAGCCTGCGCTTAGCACATACGATGTTGAATCGAGTGCGCCTTACGCCCAGATTTCCTTCCCCATTCCCTGGTCTGCTGGGAAGCCCAGCGATTTCGGATGGAGGAGTTGTTCATCTCACCCACGTAGGAGCCGCCAGATACAAGTTCATGGCTCCGGACGGCATCACTGCGTAAGAAGTGACACTTAGCATGGTGTTAGTCCTGCCAGACTTCCCGCTGAAAATTTTCAGTGGTGAACGCTTCCTCCTGGGAGGAGGAAGTCTAACCAGCTAGGCTACAAGTGTATGGGCAGAGCATGGGCAGGGACGACCCCGTGATCGACTTGTCGCATCTGCGAATTATTGGCAGCGTGTGCACCATTTATATCGAGCCCTCAGAACGAGTGTCTGCGGAGAGGCTGACTCCAAGGGGAGTAAGAAAACTTCTTATCGTTTTCGCGGGGGATCACAATTACCTTATGTGGCTGATCGAGGGAGGAAGACGGTTGTGCACACTAAACGTCATCTTTCGCGAATCGTGGGCCCTCACGAGAACGGACCAGGGGTCCCTGAGAAAGCTGATCCAAGGGAGTTAGTTCGAAGCCTGCCCGAGGCGGTGCAACGCAGGCTCCATCACCGGACGAAACCTAAGAGCAGCATCCAGTCCGATGACCTAAACATTGTCGAACAAGACGGAACAGACGACGAAGGGCGACTGCAGCCTAAGAAGGACCGACTTAAGCGACAGGTTAGGCAGGTGTATGAGTGTCAGGCACCTGAAGACTCACCTGAACTGGTTGAAGAATTGCGCGCATTGGCCATCGTCGAAAACCGATAGCCGACACTTCGTCAGGCCCTCAACGGACCTGAGGTCCAACAGTGGGAGGATGCCCTAAGCACTGAAAATTTTCAGTTGTTAGAACGAGGTACATTCGACTTCTGGGCAGCTGTGAACGAAGGGCAACCGACCAAACTCGTTACTTCCAAATAGGTACTGCTGAAGAAATTGAATTCGGATGGATCAGTGGCCAAATTCAAGGCCAGACTAGTGACGGGATGTTTTACCCAACGCTACCTTGTTGATTACGAGAACACCTTTTCCTCAACGGCCAAGTGAGCAACGTGGAGGATTCTCCTAGCCATCGCGGCCACCAAAGGTTGGAAGGTAGTACAGGCAGGCTTCAAGGGTGCCTACCTGCATGGGGATCTTGAAGAGGAGATCTGGATGGTAGCCCCTGAGTGAATGGACTACTTTTTCCAGTCCAGACTAGACCTCGCCGACCAACACGGGTATGTTTGTGGTGGACCAATCCTGTCGCGAAGACCTTTGTATGGCTTGAAACAGTCAGAAAATGCCTGACAGAAGAAGATGCGAAGCCTTCTTGCGGCGGAAGGGATTTTTTCTTTAGTGCGAGACTCGGCCACATACAGCACTCCAACAACTGCACATTGTTGTGATAGCCTGGACCAGGCGTCAGGCCTGGAGGGGCAGATCATTGCGACGTCACATGTGGATGACTTCTAGATCACAGGTCCGGATGTTGAAAAGATAGAAAAAATTGGTCCAGAAGTTGAACGAGAGTATCGAATGTACCAGTCACGACGCTGATTGGTTCCTTGCAATTCGGATACAACGTCAGGGCCGCCAGTTGCACAACACTCGACCAGCAGGCCTATATCGAACGATCGTTATAAGAGCTGGGTATGGAACGGAGCGCACCAGCACACCAGTAAATGTAGGCATGGCCACGGAAGTTCATCGTCGCCAGGGCGATGAAGCTTCAGCAGATACGAAGGGGTTATCTGCGCTTCTGGGGCAACCTCAACCATACAGCCTTGTTCCCCAGACCGGATATCGCCTTTGCGGCTTCCCTATGGAGTCGATTCAGCAACAACCCATCAATTCACGAACAAGGTTTGAAGAGGGTGTTAAGGTATTAGCGTGGCCAGACGGCGCTGGGAATGACCTATACCAAAGACCATCGTCACCGACAGTTTGGGAAACTGGACCTTCACGGCTACGTCGATGCTTCTTGGGCTAGTGATGCAGAAAAGGCCAGTTGAAATTCGGGGTTCGTTTTCATGATGGCTGGGGCACCGATATGCTGGATGAGTCGGTCACAAAAAACTGTGGCTCAATCATCGACAGAGTCAGAGTTTCAAGCTATCAACTAAGCCGCGAGAGAAGCCGCGTGGATTTGGAACTTACTGAAAGAACTGGGCCTGATACCCGATGGCCCGATCCAACTGTTCAACGACAACGGGGCTATTGGCTGGAGCAACCCTGAAGGCATCAGGACTTCCGCCCGACAGCGCCGGCATGTGAACATCAAGTTCCAATACATATGCCAGGAAATTCGAGAGAAGCGGATTCGACTGGATAGATTATGAGCCCGGTGGCTAGTCGTTTTTGATATCACATTTTTGACATGAATTCTCACCTGATCTTCAGCGTCTTGAAAGATGGCTCCTTTGACGAGATCCTAAGCCCAAGGCAACGAAGATACAGCGGCATCGAACCAGTTGTTACGCAGGTTTTGGATAGCTCTCAGGGGCTGGAAGGGAGCGATCCCCGGAATTCCAAGATGTCACGGAGACGGCCCAGGCTGAGCCTGGACCCAGCTCACTTGCGCAGATGATGATAGCGTTTATGGAGAACATGACCGCTCGTGTCGATCAGCTTCAGCAGCAGATGCTGGAGACCAAAGAGGCTTGGGCCCCAGCCGTACCGCAGGGAACAGCCCGGACCGGCAGCTTGAAACTAAAATCGTCGCCAACCCCGGAATCGGAAGCTTCAGTCAATCTGATTCCCAATATGGACATCCGGGAGATTTTTTCGGACGCCACCCTCGATCCGTCGGACCTTTCGGACCGAAGATGAAGTTGTCAAGCGACATGCTCCTCTCAGGAACCAGGAACTGGGAGGTTTGGATTACGAATGTGGTCAGCAGCCTGGAGGCGACTGGTTGGGTGACCGGCCAGCCTTATCGGGCTCTAAGCCCTGCACTCCTGAGGAGCATGACACGTATGGAGGCAACTAGAATACAAGACCCCCAATCTACCAACGACACCCACCTAGCGCCTAACTTCCTTCCGCGAGAATGGTGGGGGAAGCGATTCGTGGTGGTGGATTTATTTACATCATACAGCACGTGTCTATGCACGTGCGCCATCCCGATAGGGCAAACAACGCGGGAGCACGCGCTAATCGCGTCTCCCGGTTCAGTCGGCTATCTTACAAGCCAGCAGGTTGTCGAAAGGGTTTCGGGCCCGTCAATTCAGGCCGACCCTGTCCGCAGCACCATCATGGGTGCGCGTATGTTTAGGACTTCTGCCGCTCCCTCTTCGTCATGTTCTCAACCGGAATTCTCCTCCACTCCCTCTGAAGCCTGGTTTGGCCCTGTCCCCCAGGTCCGGCGTGTCCGACGCCCGCAAGCCGTCATACGAAGGATCGTGAAAAGCCAGGGAAAACTCCCGCGGGAGAAAACCTGGCGAGGTTGGGTTCATGAGCAATACCTTTCGGCGCAGTCGGACCGGTGAGGTGTTGCATCGGCGGCGACGAGGTTGGGCAGTAAGCCGCTCAATTGTGGCGAATGCACGAGTTGAGCATGTTCGGGCGACGGGGAACT